>JADMLD010000300.1:0-107638 GCA_017589585.1 Phylloscopus whistleri | reverse complement strand
CGGGTTCATTGGCTGTGGGAGGGGCCAGGGGTGGGGGGTGTGGTCAGCATCGGCCCCGCCCTTTCCCCAGGCCCCTCCTGCTGAGCGAGGATGAGGAGGACACGAAGCGCGTGGTGAGGAGCGCCCGCGACAAGAGGTGATTGATTATCGGTTATTGGTTATCGATCGGTTATTGATTGATTGGGGATTGATTGGTTATTGATTGATTGATTGATCGGTGATCGATAACGGGTGGTGAGGAGCGCCCGCGACAAGAGGTGAGTGATTGATTGATTATTGATTATCGGTTATTGGTTATCGATTGGTTATTGATCAGTGATTGATATCGACCCAAGTTGATCCCAATGGACCCGAATTGATCCCGATTGACGTTTATTGATCGCTATTGATCGCAGGTACGAGGAGCTGACCAACCTGATCCGCTCCATCCGCAACGCCATGAAAATCCGCGACGTCAGCCGCTGCCTCGAGGTGCTGAAACCCCCAAAGTCACCCAAAATCACCCAAAATCAACCCAAAAATCAACCTCAAAAATCCCCAAAAAACAACCCAAAAATCCCCCCAAAAATCACCCCCAAAATCACCCAAAATTCACCCCAAAATCACCCAAAAATCACCCCCAAAATCACCCAAAATTCACCCCAAAATCACCCAAAATCACCCCAAAAATCACCCCAAAAATCACCCAAAATCACCCAAAATCAACCCAAAATCAACCCAAAATCAACCTCAAAAATCACCCAAAATCAACCCAAAATCAACCTCAAAATTCACCCAAAATTCACCCAAAATTCACCCAAAATCAACCCAAAAATGAACCCAAAAATCACCCAAAAATCACCCAAAATCACCCAAAATCAACCCAAAATTCCCCCAAAATCCACCCCAAAATCCCAAATAATCACCCTGCAATCCCCGTTTTTCCCCCTAAAATTCTCATTTTTCACCCTAAAACTCCCCAATTTTTTGGGTTTTTTTCTCCATTACTGGAATTTTTTCACTTTTTCCCATTTTTCCCCATTTTTCCCCAAATTTCAGGAGTTTGAGCTGCTGGGCCGGGCCTGGGCCAAGGCCAAGGGCGTGGTGGACAGGGACGGGGTGCCGCGGTTCTACCTGCGGATCCTGGCTGACCTCGAGGATTATCTCAACGAGGTGAGCAGATTTGGGGCGAAAAAATGCAATTTTGGGACTTCCGGGGCTTCTGGGAATTTGGGGAGTTTTTAGGATTTTTGTTGGATTTTTTTCAGATTTTTTGGGGGTTTTTTTTCCCATTTTTTTCTGATTTTTTTTGATTTTTTTCCGAAATTTTTTGAAGTTTTTTCCGATTTCTTTCTGATATTTTTTTTATTTTTTTTCCCCATTTTTTTGGAATTTTTTTGGATTTTTTTCCTAATTTTTTCCAACTTTTTTTGGATTTCTTTTCAGATTTTTTTTTTTACGTTTTTCAGATTTTTTCAGATTTTTTCAGATTTTTTTCGGATTTTTTTCTTCGATTTTTTTTGGGATTTTTTTTTAATTTTTGGGGGGGTTTTGGGATTTTTTTCAGATTTTTTTTTGGTCACTTTTGGCCATTTTTTATCCTTTTTGTGTCTTTTTCCTTTTCAGCTCATTTTTTCTCGTTTTTGTGTCGTTTTACCTCAATTTTTTGCCCTTTTTCCTCAATTTTGGGCCGTTTTTCCTCATTTTTGGGCCGTTTTTTCTCATTTTTGGGCCATTTTTTCTCATTTTTCCTCATTTTTGGGCCGTTTTTCCCCGGTTTTTTTTGTTTTTTCCCGTTTCTGGCTGATTTCTCCCCGTTTTTTTTGGCAGCTGTGGGAGGACAAGGAGGGGAAGAAGAAAATGAACAAGAACAACGCCAAGGCCCTGAGCTCCCTGCGGCAGAAACTGCGGAAATACAACCGGGACTACGAGGGGCAGATTGCCGCCTACAGACAGGTCAGGAAGGGGTTAAAAACGGGGGAAATTTGGGGGAAAAAGAGCAAAAAACGGGGGAAAAAAGGAAAAAAAATTGGGGAAAAATTGGGCAAAAAACGGAGACAAAATGGAGGAAAAACGGGGGAAAAACGCAAATAAAATGGGGAGGGAATGGAGAAAAAATGAGGGAAAAAGTGGGAAAAATTGGGCAAAAAATGAGGAAAAATCAACAGAAAAATGGGCAAAAATCAGGAAAAAATTGGGGGAAAGAGGAAAGAATTAGTGGAAAAAAATGAGAAAAAAATCAGTGAAAAAATGGGAAAAATGAGGGGGAGAAATGGGGGAAAATCGGTAAAAAAATGGTCTGAAAATCGGATTTTGGGGTGTTTGCCCCCAGAACCCCGAGCAGTCGGACGAGGACGAGGAGAAAAGCCGCCGGGACTCGGAAGGTCGGGAAAAATTCCAGGGGTTTTGGGGAAATTTGGGGAGTTTGGGGGGATTTTTTGGGGGCAATTTTGGGGGATTTTTTTGGAGAAATTTTTGGGGATTTTTTGGGGAATATTTGGGATTTTTTGGGGATTTTTCAGGGATTTTTTCGGGGGATTTTGGGGATTTTTTGGGAATTTTGGGGATTTTTGGGGGGAATTTTTTGGGAATTTTTTGGGATTTTTGGAGCTTTTTGGGGGGTTTTTTGGGGCATTTTGGGGGGGATTTTTTGGGGATTTTTGGGGGATTTTTTGAGGGTTTTTTGGGGCAATTTTTTGGGGAATTTTTGGGGTTTTTTGGGGTAAGTTTGGGGATTTTTTGGGGGCAATTTTGGGGATTTTTTGGGGAGATTTTGGGGATTTTTGGGGGATTTTTTTGTGGAATTTTTGGGGATTTTTTGAGGATTTTGGGGGATTTTTTTGGGGGAATTTTTGGGGGAATTTTGTGGGGAAATTTTGAAGGATTTTTTGGGGGATTTTGGGGAATTTTTTGGGGCGATTTTGGGGATTTTTTGGTGGAACTTTGGAGGATTTCTTGAGGATTTTTTGGGGGCAAATCCCCCAAATTCCATGAAATTTTAATTCCCCACCCAATTTTGGGTTGAAAACCCCCAAATTTTTTTAACTTCCCAGGCTCTGCCTCCTCGTCGGGCGCCGAGGACGACGCCGGGAATTTCCTGAAGCGCCGGGAGGAGCCGCGGGGCCGCTACAAAGTAACGGAAAAAACCCAAAGTTTGGGGTGAAAAACCCGGATTTTGGGCAAAAATTCACAAAATTAATTAAATTTTTTAATTAAAAAAGGACTCAGAGGAGGAGTCGGAGTCGGAGTCGGACGAGGACTGGGGGGACTCGGCCTCGGAGTCGGACTCGGAGTCGGACGAGGACGAGGGGAAGTTCACGAGCCTGGCCTCCAAATTCCTGAAAAAGTGAGGGAGTTTGGGAAAATTTGGGGGGAAATTCGGGATTTTGGAGAATTTTCTGGGGAAATTTGGGGGAAAAAGGGATTTTGGGGAAAAAAGGGGAATTTGGGGGAAAATTTGGGGAAAATCGGGGGAAAAAAAGGGGAAAATTGGGGGAAAATGGGGAATTTTGGGGGGATTTGGGGAATTTTGGGGCAATTTTTGGGGAATTTCGGGGAATTTTTGGGAATTCCCCTGGGATTTGTTGTTGCAGGGATGAGGAGCAGCGCGGGGTCAAAAATGAGATTAAAATGGCTCAAAAATGAGTAAAAAACGCCCCGAAAATGGGATTTTTTCGGGGGTTTTTTTGGGAATTTTCCCAAATTTCAGGGAATTCTTTGGGAATATTTTGGGAATGGTTTGGAATGTTTTGGGAATTGTTTTTGCAGGGACGAGGAGCGGCGCGGGGCGGAGCGGCGGCGCGAGGAAAAGGCCAAGAAGAAGCTGGAGAGGAAGAGCCGGAGGGAGGAGGAGGAGGAGGAGGAGGAAGGGGGGGAGTGGGAGAAGGTCAAGGGAGGAGTCCCCCTCATCAAGGTGGGGAATTTGGGGGAAATTCGGGGGATTTGGGGGAAATTCGAGAAATTCGGGGGAAATTGGGAAATTTGGGGATTTTTTGGGATTTTTTTGGGGTTTTTTGGGGGTTTTTTGGGGATTTTTTTGGATTTTTGGGGGGTTTCGTTGAGATTTTTTTAGGAAGTTTTGGGGCATTTTGGGGAGATTTTTGTGGGGTTTTTTTGGGATTTTTGAGGCATTTTTTTGAGGGAAAATTTTTTGGGGGGGTTTGGGAATTTTGGGGGATTTTTTGGGATTTTTTTGGAATTTTTGGGGGGATTTTTTAATGCATTTTTGGGGATTTTTTTTGAGATTTTGGGAGGATTTTTTTTAATTTTTGGGGCAAATTTTTTTCATTTTCGGGGCAGATTTTGGGTTTATTTGGGGCAGATTTTGGGCTGATTTTGGGTTTATTTGGGGCAGATTTTGGGCTGATTTTTTTCACGTTTTCGCGGGATTTTCCTGATTTTTGGGGGGGCAGATTTTGGGCCGATTTTTCGGGGCAGATTTTCCTGATTTTCAGGTGAATTTTCGCGCAGATTTTCCTGCTGTTCTGGGCTCATTTTTGGGTGAATTTCTCCCGTTTTTGGGGCAGGAGAAGCCCAAGATGTTCGCCAAGGGCACCGAGATCACGGTGGCGCTGGTGGTGAAGAAGCTCAACGAGATCCTGCAGGCCCGGGGCAAGAAGGGCACGGACAGGTGGGAAAAAACACCCAAAATTCACCTTTTTTAACCCATTTTTAACCCTTTTTTCCCAGATTTTAAACTCCTTTTTTAACCCAGTTTTCGCCATATTTTTTCCCATTCTTAACAGATTTTTTTCCTATTTTTTACCCCATATTTTACTCATTTTTCACTCAATTTTCATCCATTTTTCACCTTTTTTTAATCCAATTTTAAATTCCATTTTTCCTCCGATTTTAACCTTTTCTTTCTCCATTTTTCACCCATTTTTGACCCAATTTTCATCTTTTTTTTTGTTATTTTTAACCTATTTTTACCGAATTTTAAATTCCATTTTTTACCCATTTTTGACCCAATTTTCACCGTTTATTTTCTTATTTTTAACCCTGTTTTTTTACCCATTTTAATGGCATTTAAAATTCTATTTTCTCCTGTTTTTCACCCTTTTTCTCCAATTTTTGATTCCGTTTTTACCCATTTTTTTTACCCGTTTTTCACTCGGTTTTTTTGCCCGATTTCCACCCAATTTTTAACCCATTTTAATCCAAATTTGAACTCCGTTTTTCACGCATTTTTGACCCAATTTTCACCATTTTTTCTCCCGTTTTTCTCCCATTTTTCCCCAATTTTAAATTCCATTTTTTCCTTTTTTTTAACCCTTTCCTCCCCAATTTTCACCCCTTTTTAACCCTTTCCTGCCCCATTTTCCCCCCATTTTTTCCGCGTTTTTCGCCCAATTTTTTCCCATTTTTCGCCCAACTTCCCCCAAATTTTCTCCATTTTTTTTCCACTCATTCCTGACCCAATTTCCCGGTTTTTCCCCCCAAAAGAGCCGCCCAGATCGAGCTGCTGCAGCACCTGGTGGCCGTGGCCCACGAGCACAACCTGGGGGTGCCCCTGGAGCTGAAGATCAAATTCAACATCGTGGCCTCGCTCTACGACTACAACCCCAACCTGGCCGCCTACATGAAGGTCAGGAAAGGGTTAAAAAAATTGGGGAAAAAATGGGGAAAAAGTTTGGGGAAAATTGGGGGAGAATTGGGAAAAAATTGGGTGAAAATTGGGTGAAAAATGGGTGAAAAACGGGGAAAATACGGGGAAAAAATGGCGAAAAAATCGAATTTTTTCTGGGGTTTTTGGATTTGTGTGAAGGGGAAAAATGGGTTAAAAATGGGCAAAAAATGGGGAAAAAATTGACAAAAAAATTGGATTTTTTGTGGGCTTGTTGTGGTTTATGGGAGGGTGAAGAATGGGTTAAAAATCGGGGAGGGAAGGGTTAAAAATTGTGGGGAAATTTGGGGTAAAACAATGGGATTTTGGGGGGATTTTTAGGGTTTATAGGAGGGTTAAAAACAGGCGGAAGTTTGGGGGAGAAGGGGGAAAAATGGGATTTTTTAGGGATCTATGGGGCACAGGGTCCATGGGTCAGGATCTATGGGTCAGGATCTATGGGGCACAGATCTATGGGTCTCTGCCCCACAGCCGGAGCTGTGGCAGAAGTGCCTGGGCTGCATCGAGGGGCACAGAATGCAATATGTGGGTCAGGATCTATGGGTCGCAGGGGATCTATGGGGCACAGGGTGCATGGGGCAGGATCTGTGGGTCAGGATCTATGGGTCTCTGCCCCACAGCCGGAGCTGTGGCAGAAGTGCCTGGGCTGCATCGAGGGGCACAGAATGCAATGTGAGGGTCAGGATCTATGGGGCACAGGGGATTTATGGGTCAGGATCTATGGGTCACAGATCTATGGGGCACAGATCTCTGGGTCACAGATCTACGGGTCTCTGCCCCACAGCCAGAGCTGTGGCAGAAGCGCCTGGGCTGCATCGAGGGGCACAGAATGCAATGTGTGGGTCAGGGTCTATGGGTCACAGGGGATCTATGGGTCACAGATCTATGGGGCACAGATCTATGGGTCTCTGCCCCACAGCCGGAGCTGTGGCAGAAGTGCCTGGGCTGCATCGAGGGGCACAGAATGCAATGTGTGGGTCAGGATCTATGGGGCACAGATCTATGGGGCACAGATCTATGGGTCACAGATCTATGGGTCTCTGCCCCACAGCCGGAGCTGTGGCAGAAGTGCCTGGGCTGCATCGAGGGGCACAGAATGCAATGTGTGGGTCAGGATCTATGGGTTGCAGGGGATCTATGGGGCACAGGGGATCTATGGGTCAGGATCTATGGGGCACAGATCTACGGGTCTCTACCCCACAGCCGGAGCTGTGGCAGAAGTGCCTGGGCTGCATCGAGGGGCACAGAATGCAATGTGTGGGTCAGGGTCTATGGGGCACAGATCTATGGGTCACAGATCTATGGGTCAGGATCTATGGGTCTCTGCCCCACAGCCGGAGCTGTGGCAGAAGTGCCTGGGCTGCATCGAGGAGCTCCTGGAGCTGCTCTTTGCCCACCCCGAGATCTTCGTGGGCGAGAACGTCCTGGAGGAGTCCGAGAACCTCAGCAACCCCGAGCAGGTGGGGCGGCCGTGGGGCAGCCGTGGGGCAGCTTTGGGGTCACTTGTGGGGCAGCTTCGGGGTCACTTGTGGGGCAGCTCGGGGTCACTTGTGGGGCTGGGAGGGCTTTGGGGGGGTTTGGGGTCACTTGTGGGGCAGCGGTTGCACTTGTGGGTCCTGCCCCACACATTCCCATCCCTGCCCCACACATTTCTGCCCCACACATTCCTGCCCCACAGCCGTTCCGTGTCCGGGGCTGCGTCCTGACCCTGGTGGAGCGGATGGACGAGGAGTTCACCAAGATCATGCAGAACACCGACCCCCACTCGCAGGGTGGGTGACTTGGGGGCCTGGGGGGGAGGTGTGGGGCAGGGGAGGAGATGTGGGGCAGAGCTCTGCCCCATAGATTTGGGAAAACCCAAAAAAAACCCCCCAAAAATGGGGAAATTTGGACTTTTTTTGGTCATTTATTGGTGTTTTTTGGTGGTTTCTGCCCCAAATTTGGGGGTTCTGTGGGGCGGGGCCTCACCTGCCCGCCAGGTGTGCCCAGGTGTGCCCATGGAACACCTGGATCACGTTAATGATGGAAACCTCGGACTGGGGCTCACCTGGGGCTCACCTGGGTGGATTTTTAACCAGGATTTTTTTGGGATTTTTGGATTTTTGAGCCTTCCAGGTGTGCCCAGGTGTGCCCAGGTGTGCCCAGGTAACTCAGGTGTGATTCCTCAGAATACCTGGAGCACCTGAAGGTCCCTGACCTGACACTCACTTGGGGCTCACCTGGGCCGATTTTATTGGGATTTTTTGGGAGTTTTTTGGGTTTTAAGCCCTCACCTGTCCGCCAGGTGTGCCCAGGTGACTCAGGTGAGTCCTTAGAACACCTGAATCAGAACCCTGATGGAAACCTCAAACTGGGGCTCACCTGGGGCTCACCTGGGTGGATTTTAACCGGGATTTTTCGGGGATTTTTGGGTTTTTGAGCCCTCCAGGTGCGCCCAGGTAACCCAGGTGTGTTTTTCCCCCCAGAGTACCTGGAGCACCTGAAGGTCTCAGATGCTCACCTGAGACTCACCTGGGGCTCACCTGGGCCGATTTTATTGGGATCTTTTTGGAGTTTTTTGGGTTTTAAGCCCTCACCTGTCCGCCAGGTGTGCCCAGGTGAGCACAGGTGACTCAGGTGAGTCCTTAGAACACCTGAATCAGAACCCTGATGGAAACCTCAAACTGGGGCTCACCTGGGGCTCACCTGGGCGGATTTTAACCGGGATTTTTTTGGTATTTTTGCGTTTTTGAGCTCTCCAGGTGTGCCCAGGTAACCCAGGTGTGTCCTTAGAACACCTGAATCAGAACCCTGATGGAAACCTCAAATTGAGACTCACCTGGGCCAATTTTAACCGGGATTTTTCGGGGATTTTTGGGTTTTTGAGCCCTCCAAGTGTGCCCAGGTAACCCAGGTGTGTTGTTCCCCCCAGAGTACCTGGAGCACCTGAAGGTCTGAGATCCTCACCTGAGACTCACCTGGGGCTCACCTGGGCCGATTTTAACCGGGATTTTTTTGGTATTTTTGCGTTTTTGAGCTCTCCAGGTGTGCCCAGGTAACCCAGGTGTGTTGTTCCCCCCAGAGTACCTGGAGCACCTGAAGGTCTCAGATCCTCACCTGAGACTCACCTGGGGCTCACCTGGGCCGATTTTAACCGGGATTTTTTTGGTATTTTTGCGTTTTTGAGCCCTGCAGGTGTGCCCAGGTAACCCAGGTGTGTTCTTCCCCAGAGTACGTGGAGCACCTGAAGGACGAGGCGCGCGTCTGCCGCATCATCGCGCGGCTGCAGCGCTACCTGCAGGGCAAGGGCTCACCTGAGGAGCTCTGCCGCGTTTACCTGCGCCGCGTGCTCCACACCTACTACAAGTTCGACTACGGCGCCGCCCGCAGGAGGGGCGGGGCCGGCAGGGAAAAGGGGGAGGAGCCTCGCGAGGGGGCGGGGCCCAAGGAGAAGGAGGAGGAGCTTAAAGAGAAGGAGGAGGCGGAGCTAAAGGAGAAGGGGGAGGAGCCAAAGAAGGAGGAGGAGGAAGAGGAGGAGGAGGATTCGGAGGCGCTGATGGAGAGGCTGTGCAGGTGAGGGGGGCGGGGGCGCACCTGGACACACCTGAGGGGGCGGGGACACACCTGGGTGGGGGAAACTGAGGCAGGGACACACCTGGGCACACCTGGCCCTGAAATCCGGGGATTTTGGGGCAGAAATCTCCGAATTTTGGGGGTTTTTTTCCTCCCCCCCTCACCTGTCCCAGGTGTGCCTCACCTGTGCCCTTACCTGTCGCAGAAATGTCAGATCTTTGGGCAGGAATTTTCAATTTTTGGGCTGAAAATTCCCAATTTTGGGTAGAAATCTCCGATTTTTTCGGGGGTTTTTTCCCCCCTCACCTGTCCCAGGTGCGTCTCACCTGTGCCCTCACCTGTGCCCTTACCTGTCGCAGAAATCTCAGAATTTTGGGCTGAAATCTCCATCGTTTCTGGCAGAAATCTCCAAATTTTTGGCAAAAATTTCAGATTTTTTCGGGGTTTTTTCCCCCCCTTACCTGTCCCAGGTGTGCCTCACCTGTCTCAGGTGTGTCTCACCTGTGCCTCTGTCACCTGTCCCTAAAATCTTGGAGTTTTGGGGCTGAAATCTCCCAATTTTGGGGCAGAAATCTGCGATTTTTTCAAGGTTTTTTTCCCCCTCACCTGTCCCAGGTGTGTCTCACCTGTGCGCTCACCTGTCCCTGAGATCTCAGATTTGGGGCTGAAATTTCCCAGTTTTGAGCAGAAATCTCCGAATTTTTAGGCAGAAATCTCCAAATTTTTGGCAAAAATCTCTGAAGTTTGGGGGATTTTTCCCCCTCACCTGTCCCAGGTGTGCCTCACCTGTGCCCTCACCTGCGGCAGGTTCGTGTACGCCAAGGACCGCACGGACCGGATCCGCACCTGCGCCATCCTGTGCCACATCTACCACCACGCCCTGCACAGCCGCTGGTACCGCGCCCGCGACCTGATGCTGATGTCGCACCTGCAGGACAACATCCAGCACGCCGACCCACCTGTGCAGGTGAGGGCACACCTGTGTGCAAAGTGATACACCTGGGCAGGTAAATGACACACCTGGGCACACCTGGGTACACCTGGGTACACCTGGGTACACCTGCAGGACAACATCCAGCACGCAGACCCACCTGTGCAGGTGAGGGCACACCTGGGCAGGTAATGACACACCTGGGCACACCTGGGTACACCTGGGCAGGTAATGACACACCTGGGCAGGTAAATGTACACCTGGGCACGCCTGGGTAGGTAATGACACACCTGGGCAGGTAAATAACACACCTGGGCACACCTGGGCAGGTGAGGGCACACCTGGGCAGGTAATAACACACCTGGGCAGGTAAATGTACACCTGGGCAGGTAATGACACACCTGGGCAGGTAAATAACACACTTGGGTACGCCTGGACACACCTGGGCAGGTAAACGTATATCTGGGCAGGTAATGACACACCTGGGCACACCTGTTCCAGATTCTCTATGACTCCACCATGGTCCAGCTGGGCACCCGTTCCAGCTGTCTCACCTGAGCTCACCTGTCCCACCTGAGCTCACCTGTCCCACCTGAGCTCACCTGTCTCACCTGTGCTCACCTGTTTCAGATCCTGTACAACCGCACCATGGTCCAGCTGGGCACCTGTCCCACCTGAGCTCACCTGTCCCACCTGAGCTCACCTGTCCCACCTGAGCTCACCTGTCCATCTCACCTGTTTCAGATCCTGTACAACCGCACCATGGTCCAGCTGGGCATCTGCGCCTTCCGCCAGGGCCTGATCAAGGACGCGCACAACGCGCTGCTGGACATCCAGTCCTCGGGCCGGGCCAAGGAGCTGCTGGGCCAGGGGCTGCTGCTGCGCAGCCTGCAGGAGCGCAACGCCGAGCAGGAGAAGGTGGAGAAGCGGCGCCAGGTGCCCTTCCACATGCACGTCAACCTGGAGCTGCTCGAGTGCGTCTACCTGGTGGCGGCCATGCTGCTGGAGATCCCCTACATGGCGGCGCACGAGTTCGACGCCCGCCGCAGGATGATCAGCAAGCAGTTCCACCACCAGCTGCGCGTCGGCGAGAGGCAGCCGCTCCTGGGTAGGAGAACGTGAAATTATGGGACTTTGAGCCAAAAATTTGGAGGTTTTGGGTCGAAATTTGGGGCTTTTGACCCAAAAGTTTGGGTTCTGAGGTCCATAATTACCTGGGTTCGGTCTTGGTTTGGTCGTTCTAGCTCCTAAAATGGCGGTTCTAGATCTTCTTGAGGTTCCTCAGGTCAAAACCACAAAAAGTGGGATTTTTTGACGAAAATTCTGGGATTTTGACCCAAAATTTGAGTTCTGAGGTCCATAATGACCTGGGTTCGGTCTTGGTTTGGTTCTTTTATCTCTCAAAATGGCGGTTCTGGATCTTCTGGAGATTTTTCTGGTCATAATTCAGGATTTTTGCCCAAAATCTCCGTTTTTCACCCCAAATTTTTGTCACTTGTTTATTTGCGTCTCACCTGTCCCAAACCTCTCTCAGGACATGGTGCTGCCGCCATTTTGTAACCCCCAAAATTCCAATTTTTTCCCTCCAAAAACTCTAAATTTCACTTTAAAAAATCGGGATTTTCGCCAAAAAATTTTGGGATTTTTGCCCAAAATCACCATTTTTCACCCCAAGTTTTTCTCACCTGTCTCACCTGTGTCTCACCTGTCCCAAATCCCCTTCATGTCCCAGTGCTGCCGCCATTTTGTAACCCCAAAAATTCTGGTTTTTTTCCTCAAAAACCTCAATTTTTTGATTAAAAAAACGGGGATTTTTGCCCAAAATCTCTGTTTTTCACCCCAAATCCTCCTCACCTGTCCCAGGCCCCCCCGAGTCGATGCGGGAGCACGTGGTGGCCGCCTCCAAGGCCATGAAGACGGGCGACTGGCGCCGCTGCCATCGCTTCGTGGTCAACGAGAAGATGAACGGCAAGGTCTGGGACCTGTTCCCCGAGGCCGACCAGGTGCGCGCCATGCTGGTCAGGTGAGTTCACCTGGGGAATTCGGGGGAAATTCGGGGGATTTGAGGCATTTTTGGAAAGTTTTTCGTGGTTTTTGTGAGGTATTTTTATTATTTTTGGTGGGGTTTAGGGGATTTTTCGGGTTTTTTTGGGATGTGGGCATGGCCAGGTGCGCCCAGGTGCGCCCAGGTGTGACCCCGCCCTCCCCTCCCCCCCAGGAAGATCCAGGAGGAGTCTCTGCGCACGTACCTGTTCACCTACAGCAGCGTCTACGACTCCATCAGGTGAGGGTTTGGGGGGAAAAACGGAGATTTTGGGGCCGGGCAAAAAATCGCAAATTTTGGGTCCGAAAATGGGAAATTTTGGGGAAAAAAATGAAGGAATTTGAGGGAAAAAATTGAATTTTGAGGGAAAAAATCGGCAATTTGGAGCGGTGGGGACTGAGGGGGAAAAATGGAGAATTTTGGGGGGAAAACGGGGAATTTTGAGGTAAAAAATTGTGAATTTTGAGGGAAAAGTTTATGCATTTAGAAGGGAAAAATGTGAATTTTTGAGTTTAAAAACGGGGAATTTTGAGGTGAAAAATGAGAAATTGGGGGTTAAAAAAACGAGAAATTTTGGGTAAAGAAATGGAGCATTTGGGGTTAAAAAATCAGAATTTTGGGGTTGAAAAATTCTGAATTTTGGGTTAAAAAATGAGAAATTTGGGGTTAAAAAGCGAGCAATTTTGGGTTAAGAAATTGGAATTTTTGGGTTAAGAAATTGAAATTTTTGGGTTAAAAAATTGGAGGTTTTGGGTTAAAAAATGATGAAACTTTGGGTTAAAAAATGCAGCATTTTGGGGTAAAAAATTGGGATTTTTGGGTTAAAAAAGTGGAATTTGGGGGTTTTTTCCCAGCATGGAGACGCTGGCGGCCATGTTTGAGCTGGACCTGCCCACGGTGCACGGGATCATCAGCAAAATGATCATCAACGAGGAGCTGATGGTGAGGGGGCGGGGCCTCACGGGGGGGCGTGGCCTTACCTGTGGGGGCGTGGCCTCACCTGTGCACACCTGTGCACACCTGCAGGCGTCCCTGGACCAGCCCACGGCCCCGGTGATGATGGGGAGGCCCAAATGGAGCCATTTTGGGGCCATTTTGGGTCCAATTTGGGGCAGTTTGAGGTGGGGTTTTTGGGGCTTACCTGGGGCACAGGTGAGCCTCACCTGTGCACACCTGCAGGCGTCCCTGGACCAGCCCACGGCCACGGTGATGATGCACCGCACGGAGCCCACGGCCACGCAGAACCTGGCGCTGCAGTTGGCCGAGAAGCTGGGGAACCTGGTGGAGAACAACGAGCGCGTGCTGGACCAGCGGCAGGGCGCCTACGGGGGCTACTTCAGGGGTGAGCGCGCACCTGGGCGCACCTGGGCACACCTGGGCACACCTGGGCACACCTGGGGTACTCGGGGTACACCTGGGGGAAGGTAGAGGTGTTTAGGATACACCTGGAAGCACCTGGGCACAGCTGAGGGGCACCTGGGACACACCTGGTGTAGGTGGAACACACCTGGGCACACCTGAGCCCCGCCCCGCTCTCACCTGTCCGTTTGTCCTTCCAGACCAGAAGGACGGCGGCTACCGCAAGGGCGACGGGTACCTGCGGCGGGGCGGCTTCCGGCAGGAGCGCAGCAACTACTGACCCACACCTGCCCCATAGCGGGACCCTCACCTGCCCCACGGAGCCCTCACCTGTTCCATCAATCCCTCACCTGGGCGAAGAGTCACCACCTGCCCCACTGAGGCCTCACGTGCCCCACTGAGGCCTCACCTGCCCCATGGATCCCTTACCTGCTCCGTGAGGGTCCCGCCGCCGGAAGTCAATAAATGAATTGTTACAGAGCGCGTTAACGAGGCGTTTAATTGATGTGTTAATGAGGGGCGGGGCTGGGGCTGCCCCACAGATCCTTCTTCTGCCCCACAGATCCTTCCTCTGCCCCATAAGTGACCCCCAGAGTTTCTTCCTCTCAGGTTTTCCCGCCTTTTTCTCTCCCCTCACATTTTCCCGCCTTTTTTTCTCCCCTCACGTTTTCCCGCCTTTTCCTCTCCCCTCACGTTTTCCCGCCATTTTCTCCCCTCACGGCTTCCCGCCATTTTCTCCCCTCACGTCTTCCCTCCATTTTGTCTCCTCTGTATGCACACATTGTGCCCCACGGATCCTGCCCACAATTCTCCGTTTTGATTAGGTAACGACTTAAAACCCCTCATTAATTAATTATCTCTAATTAATGAGCGACAAGGGGAGTGAGGAGGGTGTTTCCTGCCCCATAACTTTCCCTGTAGGTTCTGCCCTGTTGTTCTGCCCCATAACTCCCCATAAAAACAACTCATTCTCTTTTTATGAAACTAATTAATTGAACCATGAAAACATCTATTAATTACTTTAAATGATTACTTAATTAATCAACTCTCCTTAATGAGCAACAACGAGATGCCCCCCTGCCCCATAATGGTTCCCCCAAAAACCACTCAGCCATTAATTACTCATTAAAAAACTCCCTCGTTAATGAGTGACCAGGCTGGGGGGGAGGGGCGGCTTTACCCCTCATTAATCCCTCACTAATTAACCCCATTAATGATAAATTCACCTCCCCCCCCCATCTCCCTCAGTGGCCTCCTGGTGCCGCCATGGGGCTGGGGGGGTCCCTATGGGGTTCTGTGGGGCTGGGGGGGTCCCTGGGGAGATCTATGGGGCTGGGGGGGTTCCTGAGGAGATCTATGGGGCTGGGGGGGTCCCTATGGGGATCTATGGGGCTGGGGGGGTCTCTGAGGGGATCTATGGGGCAGGGGGGGGTTCCTGAGGAGATCTATGGGGCAGGGCAGGGTCCTGAGGAGATCTGTGGGGGAATCTATGGGGCAGGGAGGGTCCCTGAGGGGATTTATGGGGGGATCTATGGGGCAGGGCAGATCTATGGGGCAGGGGGGCTGCTCTGGGGGTCGATCTATGGGGCAGGGAGGGACCAAAGCTTGGAGGGGATCCCTGTGGGGATCTGTGGGTCAGGGGAGATCTGTGGGGGGATCTGTGGGGCAGGAGAAGGCCGGGGGTAAATCTGTGGGGCAGGAGGGCTCTGTGGGGGGATCTGTGGGGCAGGGGGGCTGGGCAGGTGGGGAGGGGTCGGCGTTGCAGGTGCAGGCGCAGGTGAGGGAGGGCCGGGCCCTGGCGGCCCTGGGGGGCTGGGAGCTGCTGCGGGGGCTGCTGGTGTTCGCCCTCTGCTCCCACCCCCGGCTGGAGCGGGACCCCGAGGCGGTGAGACCCCCACCCGGACCGGGACCGGGACCCTGACCCATAGAGAGACCCCTGACCCATAGAGAGACCCACAGAGAGACCCCTGACCCACAGAGAGACCCCCACCCAGACCGGGACCCCCACCCAAACCGGGACCCTGACCCATAGAGAGATCCATAGAGAGACCCCTGACCCACAGAGAGACCCCCACCCGAACTGGGACCCTGACCCATAGACCCCTGACTCATAGAGAGACCCCTGACCCACAGAGAGACCCCTGATCCACAAAGAGACCCCTGACCCATATGCCAACAATTTCCCCCAAACCCCCTCCCAGCCCCGTGACCCCTAAATCTCCAAACCCACCCCAAGTCTCTGCCCCATAAGCTACCCCCAAACCCCACAAGTGAACCCCAAAACTCCCTCACGGTTGCTCTGAGGGTCACGGCGGGTCCTGGGCTGTGTCCCTCTGGAGCAGCTGTGGGGGCAAAATGGGGCATCCCCTTCTTCCTCATGGCCTCACTCATTTTCTTCCCTCAGGGCTCATTTTATCCCTTCAGGGCTTCCTTTCTCCCCCTGCCCTCACAGTTTCATTCTTTTTTCTCCCCTCAGGGCTTTTCTTCTCCTCATCCCCTCGCCCTCCATTTTCTTCCCCTCATGGTTTCCCGCCATTTTCTTCCCCTCACAGATTCCCGCCCTTTTCCTCCCCTCATGCCCCGCCGCCATTTTCTCCCCTCACGCTCCGACGCCATTTTCTCCCCTCACAGTTTCCCGCCCTTTCCTCCCCTCACGCTCTGCCGCCATTTTCTTCCCCTCACAGTTTCCCGCCATTTTCTCCCCTCACAGATTCCCGCCCTTCCCTCCCCTCACGCCCTGCCGCCATTTTCTCCCCTCACAGTTTCCCGCCCTTTCCTCCCCTCACGCTCCACCGCCATTTTCCTCCCCTCACAGATTCCTGCCCTTCCCTCCCCTCACGCCCCGCCGCCATTTTCTCCCCTCACACCCTGCCGCCATTTTCCCCCCACCCCTCCCCACACCTTTCCTCCATTCCCCGCAGTTCCTGTGGGCGTCCCGGCGGGTGCTGGGTCCCCGCCTCTGGCGGGCGCTCCTCTCCGTCACCCTCTGGGGACAATTCGCTGTCGGCCGGAGCCCCGAGGCCGTGCAGGAACTGTCCCAGCGGCTCCGGGCCCGCGGCCTGCGCCCCATGCTGGCCCTGCCCATTGAGGGGGAGGGACCCGACGGCGAGGGGTGAGTGGGGGTCACTTGTGGGGCAGTTCTGGGGTCACTTATGGGGTGAGTGGGGGTCACTTGTGGGGCAGTTCTGGGGTCACTTATGGGGTGTGGGGTTCACTTATGGGGTGTGAGGTCACTTATGGGGCAGTTTTGGGGTCACTTATGGGGTGTGGGGGTGGCTTATGGGGCAGTTCTGGGGTCACTCCTGGGGTGCATTGGGGGTCACTTGTGGGTCACTTATGGGTCACTAATGGGGTTTGGGGGTCATTTGTGGGTCACTGACGGGGCTGGGGGTCACTTGTGGGGCAGCGAGGCCTGGTTCGAGCAGAACCGTGGGGCGGCGCTGGAATGTGTGGGGCTGGCGGCCGCCTCGGGCCCCGAACCCGCCATGCAGCTCAAGGTGACGGCGCTGGTCAGCCAGAGGCTCTGCGTGAGTGGGGCGGGGGGATCTGTGGGGCGGGGGTGTGGGGCAGGATCTATGGGGCAGGTAAAGGATTTATGGGACAGGGGGGATCTATGGGGCAGGACCTGTGGGGCAGGGGGGTCTGTGGGGTGGGGGTGTGGGGCAGGGGGATCTGTGGGGCAGGTAAAGGATCTATGGGGCACTGAGGGATCTATGGGGCAGGTAAAGGATCTGTGGGGCAGGTAAAGGATCTGTGGGGCAGGATCTGTGGGGCAGGTAAAGGCCCCCTCTGGCCACGCCCCCCCAGGAGAAAATCTCCCTCCGATTGGCCGAGCCGGAAGGGGCGGGGCTTAACCCAGAAGAGGTGGCGGCCATGTTGGGCGGCCAGGTAAGCCCCTCCCCATTTGACCACGCCCCCTTTTTACCTGAACCACGCCCCTTTTTACCTGAACCACGCCCCTTTTAACGTGACCACGCCCCCTCCCCGCAGGTGCCCCGGCTCACCTGGCTCAGCCCGGCCGAGAACGAACACCTGGGGCGGGGCCTGGGGCGGCTGGAGGAGGTGGCACAGGTGAGGGGGGGAGGCACCTGGGGCACACCTGGGCACACCTGGGGCACACCTGGGGCACACCTGGGGCACACCTGGGGTTCCCTGCCCTCACCTGTGCCCTGCCCCTCCGTGCAGGCGGCCGTGGCCCGGGGCGTGCAGGTGCTGGTGGACGCGGAGCTGTCGCACCTGAACCCCGCCCTCACCTGCCTCACCTGCGGGATGATGTGGAGGCACAACCGGGCGGGGCCCCGGGCCTGGGTGTGGAGCACCTGGCAGGCGTACCTGAGGGTGAGCACACCTGGGCACAGCTGGGCACACCTGGGCACACCTGTGACACACCTGAGCTCACCTGTCCCCTCCCCCCCAGCACACCGAGGCTCACCTGCGCGCTCACCTGGCCCAGGTGGGCGTGGCCGGGCTCAGCTGTGGGGTGAAGTTGGTGCGCGGGGCTTACCTGGACCAGGAGCAGGGGCGGGCCCGGGCCCGCGGAGGCCCCGCCCCCACCTGGGACTCACCTGAGGAGACCTCGGCCAGGTGGGGGAGGGGCGGGGGGATTTTTGGGGGGGGGAGTTAATTGGGGGTTAATTGGGGGTGACTTTTAATTAATTTGGGGGGAATTTTTTGGTAATTTTTGAGGTAACTTGGGGTTAATTTTGGGTTAATTTGGGTTAATTTGGGGGTAATTTTTAATTAATTTGGGGTAAGTTTGGGGTTAATCTTGTGTTAATTTGGGGTTAATTTGAGGGTAATTTGGAATTAATTTGGGTGAATTTTGGGTTAATTTGGGGGTAATTTTGGGAAATTTTGCGTTAATTTTGGGGTTAATTTTGGGGTTAATTTTGGGATAATTTGGGGCTAATTTGGGGTAATTTTGAATTAATTTGGGGTAATTTTGTGATAATTTTGGGGTAATTTTGGGGTAATTTTGGGGTTAATTTGGGGTAATTTTGGGTGGATATGGGGAGAATTTAGGGTCAATTTTTTGTCATTTCCAGGTGAATTTTTGGGTCAATTCCGGGTGAATTTTTGGGTCAGTTCTGGGTGGATTTGGGGGCAGTTCTGGGTGGATTTGGGGTGAATTTTGGGCCGATTTGGGGCGATTTTGGGTGTCCCCAGTTACCAGCGCTGCCTGGAGCTGCTCCTGGCCAACGCCGCCCGCCCGGGCTCCCGCGTCTCCGTCATGGTGGCCACGCACAACGAGGCCTCCACCCTGGCTGCCCTGGACAGGTAAATTTGGGGAAAATTTGGGAGATTTTGGGCAAAAATATTCGTGAATTTTGAGGAATTTTGGGGGATTTTTTGGGGATTTTTTTGGGATTTTTTTGGATTTTTTTTTGGATTTGTTTTGGATTTTTTTTAATTTTGGGGGGGATTTTCTTGTGGTTTTTTTTTTTATTTTTGGGTGGTTTTTTTGGACTTTTTGGGGGATTTTTGGAGTTTTTTGGGACTTTTGGGGGTTTTTTTATTTTTTGGGAATTTTTGGTTAATTTTGGGGTGATTTTCAGGGTTAATTTTGGGATTTTTTTGTCAATTTTGTGGTAATTTGGGGGTTAATTTTGGGGTGGGTTTGGGGGTTAATTTTGGGATTTTTTTGATTAATTTGGGGGTGATTTTGGGCTTAATTTTGGTCATTTTTGGTTAATTTTGGGGTGATTTGGGGGGTTATTTTTGGTCATTTTGGGTTAATTTTGGGGAGATTTGGGGGTTAATTTTGGGAATTTTTGGTTAATTTTGGGGTGAATTATGGTCGTTTTTGGTTAATTTTGGGCTGATTTTGGGGTGATTTGGGGGTTAAATTTGGGGGTTTTTTGGGGGGGGAAGGGGCCTGTCCCCCCGAAATGTCCCCGAAATGTCCCAAAATGGCCGGAATTTACCCCAAATCCCCCCCCAGGGTGTCGGGGCTGCCCCCGGGCTCGGTCGGATTCGCGCAGCTCCAGGGGATGGGGGAGCACCTGAGCCTGGCCCTGGGTGAGTGACCACTGAGTGACCCCTGAGTGACCACTGAGTGTGAGTGTGAGTGTGAGTGACCCCTGAGTGACCCCTGAGTGCTCCAGGGGATGGGGGAGCACCTGAGCCTGGCCCTGGGTGAGTGACCCCTGAGTGACCCCTGAGTGACCAATGAGTGACCCCCCAAATGACCCGCAGGTGACCCCAAATCCCCCCCCAAAAATCCCCAAAAATCCCAAAAATCCCAAAAAAATCTCAAAAAAAATCCCCCAAAAATCTCCTCCCAAATCCCCCAAAAAATCTCAAAAAATCTCTCCCAAAATCTCCCAAAAAACCCCCCAAAATTTCCCCAAAAATCCCCAAAAAATCTCCCCAAAATCCCCCCAAAAGTCCTTTAAAAAATCCCCAAAAAATCCTGGGCGGGGCCAGGCGGGAGCGGCAGCTGCTGTGGGCGGAGCTTCGGCGCAGGCTCCGCCCCTGGGCGTGACCTCCAAAAAAATCGCGAAGTTTCTGGAAAAAATCCCGAATTTTCTACTCAAAAATCCCCAAATTTCACCCCAAAACCTCCTTGGGTGGGGCTGTGGGCGGGGCTGTGGTGGAGGCTCCGCCCCTGGGCGTGGCCGGAATCCCCGAAATTCCTTAAAAATTCCCAAAATCTCCCCAAAATTCCCTCAAAATTCCCCCAAATTCCCTCAAAATTCCCAAAATTCCCTCAAAATTCCCCAAATTTCCCCCAAATAACCCAAAACTACCCCCAAATTTCTCCAGAAAAATCCCCAAGTTCCCTCAAAATTCCCCAAATTTCCCCCCAAATTTCCTCAATAAATCCCCCCTTGCTGTGTCCCTGTGGTTGATTTTGAGGGAAAAATTGGAATTTTGGGGAAAAAAGGAGAATTTTGGGATCAAAAAGCCAATTTTGGGGAAAATGTGATTTTTTTTTTTTTGCAGAAAAGCGAATTTTGGGGGAACAAATCGAGTTTTGAGGGGAAAAGGTGGATTTGGAATGGAAAAATACGGATTTTGGGGCTAAAAATGTGGATTTTGGGGAGAAAAAAAAGCGAATTTGGAGAGAAAAGCTTGAATTTTAGGTGAAAAAAGGCAGATTTTAGAGGGATTTGGGATTTGGGGAGGAAAAGGTGAATTTTGGGGAGAGAAAAAAAAATCCCCTCCGGCGAAAAGGTGGATTTGGGGTCAAAAGAATTCAGGAGAGGAAAGAAGGGGAATTTGGGGGTAAAAAAGGGGATTTTGAGGGGGAAAGGGTGCATTTTGAGGGGAAAAATGTGGATTTTGGGTCAAAAAAAGTGGATTTTGGGTTTAACATGCAGATTTAGGGGCAGGAAATGTGGATTTGGGGGTAAAAAAGGCGGGTTTGGGGGAGCGGAAAAGCCGATTTTTGCTTCTTTCGGCGAGGCCGGGCGGAGTTTTGGGGAGAAAAGGGGAAATTTGCGGAACACAAACCTTTCCTGGGGGATCCCGGTGAGGATTTGGGGGGTTGGGGGGAAATTTTGGGGGAATTTTGAGCGATTTCGGTGCAAATTGGGGTTGGGGGAGGGCGGCTCAAAATGGCGGCGGCTCCTGAGGGGGGGAGAAAAATGGCGGGAAAACGGCGGGAGTGGGCGGGGCTTGAGGGGGGTCTATTGTGGGGCGTGTCCAATCAGCGCGGGGCGTTCCCGGAGAGGGGCGTGGCCGCAACACCGGGCGGGGGGGCGTGCCATTAATAATTAATCAATCAATAATTAATAATGAATTAAGCAGCGGGGCGCGGCGGTGTTGACGAGGGGGCGTGGCCTCGTTGCTCCCCTCCGGTCTCACCCAATCAACGCCCGCCCGCGGTCGCCATGACAACGCTCTCCCAACATGGCGCCGCCGCCGCGCTCGCTCCTGATTGGCTCCCCGCGCTCGGTGGGCGCGGCTCAACCAATCAGCGCCCTCCTTTCCTGAGGTGGGGGGGCTTGTGGGCGTGGCCGCCTCCATTTTGTGGCGCGCGGGCGCGGCGGGGAGGGCGGGAAACCCGCGGTGGGCGTGGCGCCTTCTGAGGGGGGGAGGGGGCGTGGCTAAGGTCGCCCCGCCCAATCAGCGCCCGCCGCGGGCGCGCCGCGTCCAATCAGGGCCTCGCCGGCGGCCACGCCCCTAATTTAGGCCACGCCCACCTCTCCCCTCACGCCGCTTTCCCTCCCCCTCCCCCCCTCCCCCCCTCACCGGAGCCCCCCGCCCCTCCCCCACCCTCTCCCCCCACCCCCTCCCCCCACCCATCCCCCTCCCCCTCCCCCTCCTCCTCCTCCTCCTCCTCCCCGGCCGCGATTCGGTCGCGATTCGGTCGCGACTGTCGCGAGATGGACCCCGCGAACTGGAGCAGCTTCATCTTCCAGGTGGGGGGAGGGGCGGCGCCGCCGGTGGGGGGGGGAGGGGAGGGGTGGGGGAGGGGTGGGGGGAGGGGTGGGGGAGCGGACTGGGAGCGCTGGAGGGGGAGGGGGGAGGGGGGTGGGGCTGTTGTGGGGGGGGGATGGGGGGAGGGAGGCTCGGACTGGGGGGGACTGGGAGGGAACTGGGAGGGACTGGGAGGGGTGGGGACAGCGGTTCCATTCTATACTGGGAGCACTGGGAGTGATGGGGACACCAGTGATGCTCCGTACTGGGAGCACTGGGAGTGATGGGGACACCGGTGTCCCTCTGTATTGGGAGCGCTGGGAGCTGTTACTGGGAGCACTGGGAGGGCTGGGGACAGCAGTGATGCTCCGTACTGGGAGCACTGGGAGCACTGGGAGTGATGGGGACACCGGTTGTCTCTCTGTACTGGGAACACTGGGAGCACTGGGAGCTGTTACTGGTGGCACTGGGAATGATGGGGACACCGGTGTCTCTCTGTACTGGGAGCACTGGGAGCACTGGGAGCTGTTACTGGTGGCACTGGGAGGGCTGGGGACACCAGTGTGGCTCTGTACTGGGAACACTGGGAGCACTGGGAATGATGGGGACACCCATGTCCCTCCATACTGGGAGCACTGGTGGCACTGGGAGGGGTGGGGACACCGCTGTGGCTCCTGTTACTGGTGTTACTGGTGTTACTGGTCCATACTGGTTCACACTGGTTCATACTGGTTCATACTGGTCCTTAGTGGTCTAAACTGGTCCATACTGGTTCATATTGGTTTGTTACCCATCGAAACTGGTCCGTACTGGTCTAAACTGGTCCGAACTGGCCCATACTGGTTTAAACAAATCCATACTGGTCCATACCAGTCTGAACTGGTCCATACTGGTCCGAACTGGTCCATACTGGTTTTAACTGGTCTGTTACTGCTCTCAACTGGTCCATACTGGTCTGAACTGGTCCAAACTGGTCCATACTGGTCCATACTGGTTCTTACTGGTCTGTCACCAGCCTGAACTGGTCTGAACTGGTCCATACTGGTTTAAACTGCTCTGTTACTGCTCTCAACTGGTCCATACTGGTCTGAAGTGGTCCAAACTGGTCCATACATGTCTGAACTGATCTGTTACTGGTCCATATTGGTCCGAACTGGTCTGAACTGGTCCATACTGGTCCATACTGGTCCATACTGGTCCGTACTGGTCCGTACTGGTCCATACTGGTCCAAACTGGTCCAAACTGGTCCATACCGCCCCCCCTCCCCCCTCCCCCCCCCTTTTCTCCAGGCCGCCACTGCCGCCCCTCCCCCTCCCCCCTCCCCCTCCCCCCCTCCCCGTCGACCTGCTGCCCCTCCCCCCTCCCCCGCCCACCCCCGACCCCACCCCCCCTCCCCCCGCCCCTCCCCCCCCCTCCCCCCCCCACCATCGACCCCTCCCCCCTGAAACCCTCGGCGCCCTCCCCGGAAACCCCGAGCGCCGCCACCACCACCATGACGTCATCCCCGCCGCCAATGACGTCATCCCCTCCGCCGATGACGTCGCCGCCGCGCAAGCCCAAGGGCGCCCCCTACGTCTGCGGGCTGTGCGCCAAGGAGTTCAAGAACGGCTACAACCTGCGGCGCCACCAGGCCACCCACGGCGGCGGCGGCGGCGGCAACGTCCCCAAGGCCACCTCGGTGGCCGCCACCGCCATCCCCCCGCAGCTCCTGGAGGGCCAGGAGGTGACCATGCCCGCCACCCCGAAGCGGGCGGGGTCGGGGCGGAAGAGCCACGCCTGCGACACCTGCGGGAAGAGCTTCCGGGACGTTTACCACCTGAAGCGGCACCGGCTGTCGCACACGGACGAGCGGCCCTTCCAGTGCCCGGTGTGCCAGCAGCGCTTCAAGCGCAAGGACAGGATGGCCTCGCACGTCCGCTCCCACCAGGGCCACGTGCACAAGCCCTACGCCTGCGGGCACTGCGGGAAGAGCTTCTCCAGGTCAGACAGGGGTCGGCGTGGGGTTTGGGGTCATCTTCGGGTCATGGTGGGTCATCTTTGGGTCTTGGTCATGGAGGGTGTTGGTCATGGAGGGTCATGGTGGCCATTGGGTCATGGTGGTTCATCCTTGGGTCTTGGTCATGGAGGGTCTCAGGGTCATCTTTGGGTCTTGGTCATGGTGGGGTTTGAGGTCTTCGTTGGGTCATGGTCATGGTGGGTCATGGTGGGTCTTGGGGTCTTGGTCATCATTGGGTCATGGAGGGTTTTGGTCATGGTGGGACTTGGGGTCATCGTTGGGTCATGGTGGGTTATGGTTATTGTGGTCATTGAGGTCATTGTTGGGTCTTGGAGCCATCGTTGGGTCTTGGTCATGGAGGGTCTTGGGTCATCGTTGGGTCATCATTGGGTCATGGTCATGGTGGGTCATGGAGGGTCATGGGGTCTTGGTCATGGTGAGGTCTTGAGGTCATTGTTGGGTCATGGTGGGTCTTGGTCATGGTGGGTCTTGGTCATGGTGGTTCATCCTTGGGTCTTGGAGTCATCGTTGGGTCATGGTGGGTCATGGTCATGGTGGCCATTGGGTCATGGTTGGGTTTTGGGGTCTTGGTCCTGGTGGGGTTGTTGGGGTGGCTGAGGTCCCACCAGGGCCACGTGCACAAGCCCTGCGGGCACTGCGGGAAGAGCTTCTCCAGGTCAGACAGGGGTCAAGGGGTCACTCGGGGGTCATGGGCATGGTGGGTCATCTTTGGGTCTTGGTGGGGTCATGGTCATGGTGGGTCTTGGTCATGGCGGTTCATCCTTGGGTCTTGGTCATGGAGGGTCTCAGGGTCATCTTTGGGTCATGGTTATGGTGAGTCTTGGTCACGGTAGGGTTTGGGGTCATCACTGGGTCATGGTCATCGTTGGGTCATGGTGGGTCTCGGTCATGGTGGGACTTGAGGTCACGGTCTTGGTGGGTCATGGTGGGGTTTGGGGTCATTGTTGGGTCATGATGGATTTTGGGGTGTTGGTCATGGTGGGGTTTGGGGTCGTCTTTGGGTCGTGCTCATGGAGAGTCGTGGTGGCCATTGGGTCACGGTGGGTCATGGTCATGGTGGGCATTGAGGTCATTGTTGGGTCTTGGTCATGGAGGATCTTGGGGTCATTGTTGGGTCATGGTGGATCACGGTGGCCTTTGGGTCATGGTGGGGTTGGTGGGACTTGGGGTCAGTGTCACGGTCACTGGGGGTCAGTGTGGGTCACTGGTCACTCCGGGGTCACTCAGGGGTCACTGAGGGCTCACTCAGGGGTCAGGGGTCACTGAGGGGTCACTCCGGGGTCACTGAGGGGTCACTGTGGTCACTCCGCAGGCCGGATCACCTGAACAGCCACGTCCGGCAGGTTCACTCCACCGAGCGCCCCTTCAAGTGCCAGGTGAGGGACACGCCCACCCCCTGAGGCCACGCCCACCAACGGTCACACCCACCAATGGACACACCCACACCTCTGACCACGCCCACCCGCGACTGCACCCACAACTGACCCCTTGACCCCCGAGTGACCCCTTGACCCCCGAGTGACCCCGTGACCCCCGGGTGACCCCCTGCCCTCTGCCCGCAGCGGTGCGAGGCGGCCTTCGCCACGCGTGACCGGCTGCGGGCGCACGCGGTGCGGCACGAGGAGAAGGTGCCGTGCCACGTCTGCGGGAAGCTGCTGAGCGCCGCCTACGTCAGCGACCACCTGCGGGTGCACGGCCCCGCCCCCCGGCCGCAGCCACGCCCACAAGGTGGGGGAGGGGCCGGGTGAGGGGCCTGAGGGGGGTGGGGCCGGTGGGTGTGGTCAGCGAGGGGAGGGGAGTGGGAAAGGGGGTTTTGGCCAGCAGGGGGCGGTAAAGAGGGGGTGTGGCCTATGTGGGTGTGGTCAGTGGGCGTGGTCAGTGGGAGGAGTCGGGGGGTCAGCGGGTGTGGTCGGTGGGGGAGGGGAAACGGGGGAGGGGTTTGTGTCCAGCAGGGGGCGGTAAAGAGCCCGGGAGGGGGCGTGGCCTAAGCGGGTGTGGTCACTGGGGGAGGAGCCTGTGGGGGGGAGGGGATTTGCACTCAGGGTGGGGGAGGGGCGACCCCATTGACCCCTCCCCCTTTTCTCCCCTCCCCCCGCAGGTTCCGGCTGCCCCGCCCCCAGCCCCGCCCCCGCCCCTCCCCCACCCCTGGACGGGACCCCCGGGGGCAGCCAGGGCTGGTGAGGGGGGGGGAGGGGCTTCCCTCACCCCTCCCCCACCCCTGAGCCCCTCCCCCACCCATAAAACCCCGCCCACTTTCCCCCTCCAAGCTCCGCCCCCTCAAATGTGGGGGAGGGGCGGCGGGGGAGGGGCGGGGCCACCCAATAAAAATTTGGCGCCAAAACCGAGGCTCCGCCCACTCCTTGCGCAGGGGGAGTGGCCTGGGAGGGAGGGGGCGGGGCCAAGCGGCGATGACGTCACAGCCACGCCCAGGCCTGAAAAACTCGAATTTCATTTTGGAAATTTTGGTAAAAATCAACAAATTCGATTTTTTAACCCCAAACCGAGACCTCCCGACCCCAAATTCAATGTTTTTTTCGCCCCAAATTCACAATTTTTACCCCAAATTTCGTTTTTCCCCCTAAAATTCGGCACCAAAAGAGAAACTTTCAGCCCAAATTTGGGATTTTTTGAGCCCAGAATGGGAATTTCTGACCCAAAACTGAGAAATTTCCACTCAAAAATTTGGGAGATTTTGGGCCAAAATCCAGATTTTTTATTTTTTTCCTTCAAACTGAAAATTTCCTCCCCAAATCCCAAATTTTTGACCCAAACTCGAGGATTTTTCCCCCCAAATTTGGAATTTTCCACCTCGAAATTCAGAATTTTTTATCCCAACATTAAAATTCCCTCCCAAAACTGAAGATTTCCCCCCAAAATTTCCCTTTTCCCCCCCAAAATTCACATTTTTCACCCCCCAAACCACAAAACTTCCACAAAACCCCCCAAAATTTCCCAAAACTCTTTTTATTTCCTGCCTAAAATTAATTTTTTAAAATTCACTTGAAAATCTCATTTTTCCCTCCCCAAAATCCTTTTTTTTCACCCCAAAATTCCATTTTAACCAAACCCCGCCGGATTTCCCCCGAATTTCGGTTTTTTCTCTCGGGGGTCACTGGGGGTCACTCCGGGGGTCACTCGGGGGTCACTTGGGGGTCACGGGGGGTCACTGGGGGGTCACTCCGGGGGTCACGGGGGGTCACTCCGGGAGGTCGATGACCAGCTCGTCGTCCCCGTCCAGGGGGTCGTCGCTGCCCTCCCCCTCCCCCTCCCCGGGGTCGCTCAGGAGGCGCCGCGGCAGCGTCGGGGTGACGGCGGGGGGGGGAGGGGCGGGGGGCGGGGCCGGGGCCGGCGGGGGGAGGGGCGAGCCCGGGCCCCGCCCCCCGCCCAGCCCCGCCCCCGCCCCGCCCCCGCCGAAGGGCAGGGGGGGAGGGGCGGCCGGGGGGAGCTGCGGGGGGGGGGAAGGGGGAGGGGTCAGTGAGGGGGTGACCCCTGGGTGACCCCAGCCCCTCCCCCCTTTGCCCCTCCCCCCAATGACCCTTGACCCCCAAATGACTCCTGGGTGACCCCAGCCCCTCCCCCCTTTGCCCCTCCCCCCCAATGACCCCCAGGTGCCCCCCAGCCCCTCCCACCTCTGCCCCTCCCCCCATAGTGACCCCAAAGTGACCCCTGACCCCGAGTGACCCCCCCAGCCCCTCCCCCCCTTTCCCCCCTCCCCCCATAGTGACCCCCAAGTGACCCCAGGATGACCCCGAGTGACCCCCCAGCCCCTCCCCCCCCTTTCCCCCCTCCCCCCGAGTGACCCCCGAGTGACCCCTGACCCCCAGGTGACCCCTGTAGCCCCTCCCCCCCCCCGTACCTGCCCCCTCCGGGTCCCTTTGCTGCGCCGGGCGGGGGAGGGGCGTGGCCGGGCCCCGCCCTGCGGGGGGAGGGGCGGGAAGGCCGGGGGGAAGGGGCTGTAGGGCGGCGACGCCATCTTGGGAAAGGGGGAGGGGCCAGAATCAGCTCCGGCCCCGCCCACTTCACCCCCTTTTAAAAAAGGGGGCGGGGCTTAAAGAGAGGGGGGAGGGGTTTGGGGGTGGGGGAGGGGCACTCACCATGTAGGGGGAGGGGCCGAAGGCCGGGGGGGGAGGGGAGGGTGAGCGGCGCCTGCGGGGGGAGAGGGGAGAGAGGGGTTGGCCACGCCCACTTCTGGCGGCGGCCATCTTGGATTGTGACCCCCTCACGATGCGGCCATCTTGGATTTTGAACCCTCACGGGGGCGGCCATCTTGGATTCTCCCCCCCCCCCAAACTTGGCGGCCATTTTGGACCCAACCCTTCCAAATGCCCCGCCCCCTTATGGGAGTGGCCGTGTGGGAGCCACGCCCACTTCCAGCAGCCATTTTGAAACCACCCCCACCGCCGGCCGCCATTTTGAATCCCCACCCGACCCTTCCTCGGCCGTTCCCAAGCCCCGCCCACCCCACCAAAGCCACGCCCACCCCCCCGGCCGCCATCTTGCCACGCCTTTAACCCCTCCCTGACCTCTTGGCGGGCGGTGGCTCCGCCCCCTTGGCGCCGTCGCCGTCGCTGTTGTCGGACGAGGCCGTGGCCTCCGAGTCTGGGGAGAGGGGGGGAGGGGAGGCTCAGGGAGGGGGCGGGGCCGACCTTTGACCCCGGCCCCGCCCACCCTGGCCTACCTGAGGAATCATCGTCGACGTTCTCGTACTGAAGGAGCCGGTCCAGGAGGAAACTGAGGGGGAATTGGGGGATTTGGGGGAAATTTTTACAAAATTCGGGGATTTGGGGGAAATTTTTAGGGAA
The DNA here is from genome assembly GCA_017589585.1 of Phylloscopus whistleri. NCBI lineage: Eukaryota > Metazoa > Chordata > Aves > Passeriformes > Phylloscopidae > Phylloscopus > Phylloscopus whistleri. The sequence goes on along the minus strand of JADMLD010000300.1, from coordinate 78,963 downwards.
TTTGGGGATTTTAGGGGGATTTTTAGGGAATTTTGGGAAATTCTTTGAAAATTTGGGAATTTTGGGGAAATTTTTAGGGAATTTGGGGATTTTGGGGAAATTTTTAGGGGATTTGGGTTTTTGGGGGAGGGTTTTTAGGGAATTTGGGGATTTTTTGGAGATTTGAGGGGAATTCTCAGAGAATTTGGGGATATGGGGGAAGTTTTTAGGGAATTTGGGGATTTTTAGGAGATTTCTAGGGAATTTGGGCGGGATCTTTAGGGAATTTGGGAATTTTGGGGGGATTTTAAAGAATTTGGGGATATTGGAAGAGATTTTTAGGGAATTTGGGGTTTGGGGGGATTTTTAGGGAATTAGGGAATTTTTGGGGGATTTTTAGGGAATTTGGGGATTTTGGGAGAGATTTTTAGGGAATTTGGAGGGTTTTTTACGGAATTTTAGAGGGATTTTGGGGATTTGGGTGGGATTTTTAGGGATTTTGGGTGGGATTTTTAAGAAATTCAGAGGATTTTAAATGAAAAAAGGAATTTTTGGGGTGAATCCGGGCGATTTCCAAACCTTTTGTCCCTGGACACCTTCAGGAGTTTGCGCTGGGCCCTCCTCAGCTCCTCCTGGAAGCATTCCTGCTCCTGCGGGGGTGGAAAGTTTTTAATCAAAACCTCGCCGGTTTTTTCCCACCAAAATTGATTTTTCTTCCTCCAAATCCGCCTTTGAACCCCTCAAAATCCCCAATTTTCCCCTTAAACCGAGCGGTTTTCTGCTAAAAAATTCCCCTTCCCTCCCCATTTCCCCAAAACCTCAACTTTTCCCCTCAGATTTTCAATTTGACGCCAAAATTTGAATTTTTTCCCCTCAGATTTTTTTGGTTTTCCCCCTCAAATTCCCTCACCCCCTCCCCGAGGCTCCCCTCAGGCGAAGGCCCCGCCCCTTTCTGCTCCCGCCCTTTTTAGCCCCGCCCATCCCGCCGGGCCCCGCCCCTCACGTAGAGCAGCAGCTTCAGGCGCCGTTTCAGGGCCCGGCAGCGCCGTTTGTAGCCGCCGCCATCGCCCTCGCTCGCCCCGTTCATGGCAGACAAGCCACGCCCTTCCCCTCGCGCCTCATTGGCTGGCGGCTTCCCGCGCCGCCGCCTGATTGGCTGAATGGGCGGAAGGCTTTCGTTTCTCTTCCGGGTTGTTGCCGTAGCTCAACGCTCTAAGTCCCGCCTCCCGGTTGTTCGGATTGGTCGGCGTTTCACCAAGCTGGGATCTCATTGGGTTGTGCTGTTGTCAATCACTTTTCCTTCGCCACTATGAACTCGGAGGCTTTGTCCCACCCACGGCAGCTTCTGATTGGCTGCTGAGGCTATAGATCGCCTTTTGATTGGCTCATGTGGCTGCCGTTTATCCCCGTCCCGCCTCCACCTCGCCCTCATTGGTGCCGCTTTTCCGCCTTGGTCGCCGCGATTTTCTGAGTTTCCAGCGCCTTTTCCTCATTGGTCAGCGCGGTTTCAGCCACGCCCCGCTGTCGCTTTGCTCTTTCCTGATTGGCCGGCGCCCTGAGGGCGCTGAAATGGCGGCGGCGGCGGCGCCGAGCGGCTGCGAACGGTACCGGAGGGGGGAGGGGAGGCACCGGAGACCCCCCGGGCCACGCCCTGCGCTGGCCACGCCCCCGAGGCGGCCGCGCCTTGCTTGACCCCGCCCTTTTTCCGTTCGCAGGGCGCCGGTTTGCGGCGAGGCCGAAGGCGCATGCGCGGAGCAGGGAGGGGGCGTGGCCAGCGGAGACCACGCCCCGTGCGTGGCGCCCCCCGGCGGCGGGGAGGAAGGGGAGAGGGGGGCGGGGCGAGAATTTGGGGAAAAATCCGGGGAAAACGGGGAAAAAGGGGCGGAAAATGGGGTGAAAAGGGGGGGGAGGGGGAGCGAGGAAGAGGAGGAGGAAGAGGAGAGGGAGGAAAACGGCGGGAGCCCCAAAAAATCCGGGAAAAATGGCGGGAAAAGCGGGGAAATGGAGAGTGAGGAAGAGGAGGAGGAGGAAGAAGAGGTGAGGAGAAATGGGGGGAAAAAGGGAAAAAACGGGGAAAGCCCTGAAAAAAATGGGGAAAATTCGGGAGGGGTTGGGAGCGAGGAAGAGGAGGAGGAAGAGGAGGAGGAAATTGGGGAGAAAAGGGGAAAAAATGGGGAAAACCTCAAAAAATCCGGGAAAAATGGGGTGAAAAAGGGGAAAATTGAGAGTGAGGAAGAGGAGGAGGAGGAAGAGGAGGAGGAAGAAGAGAGGAAGAGGCCGGGTGGGAAAAATGAGAGGAAAACGGAGAAAAACGGGAAAAAAGAGCAAAAAGTGGGGAAAAACGGGAGAAAAAGGAGGAAAATTGAGAGTGAGGAAGAGGAAGAGGAAGAAGAGGAGGAAGAGGAGGAGGAGGAGAGGAGGAAAATTGGGGTGAAAAGGGGAAAAACTGGGGAAAAAACGGAGAAAAACGGGAGAAAAAGGAGGAGAACAGAGAGTGAGGAAGAGGAGGAAGAGGGGAGGAAGAAAATGGGGGGGGAAAGGGGAAAAAATGGGGAAAAAATGAGAAATTTGGGGGGAAATGGGGGGAAAAAAAGGGAAATTGGGAGCGAGGAAGAGGAGGAGGAGGAAGAGGAGGAGGAAATTGGGGTGAAAAGGGGAAAAAAAGAGGGGAAAATGGGGCAAAATGGGGGGAAAAGGAGGAAAATGGAGAGTGAGGAAGAGGAGGAGGAGGAGGAGGAAGAGGAGAGGAGGAAAAATGAGGGGAAAAAAGGAAAAAATGGGGAAAAATCCGGGAAAAAAGAGGAAAAAATGGGGAGGAAAAGGAGGAAAATTGAGAATGAGGAGGAAGAAGAGGAGGAGGAGGAAGATCCAGGCTGGAAAAATGGGGGGAAAAAGGGGAAATCCGGGAGTGGGATGGGAAAAAAACGGGGGGGAAAGGGCAAAAATGGGGGGAAAAGGGGGAAAATGGAGAGTGAGGAAGAGGAGGAGGAGGAGGAGGACGATGAAGATCGAGGCCGGAAAATAGGGAGAAAAATGGACAAAAAACCCCAAAAAACAGGAAAAAACCAACAAAAATGGGGAAAACCCGGGGCCAGAAAGGGGAAATTGGAGAGTGAGGAAGAGGAGGAGGAGGAAGAGGAGGAGGAGGAAGAGGAAGAGGAGGAAGAAGAAAATCGAGGCCGGAAAATTGGGAGAAAAACGGGAAAAAAACAACAAAAATTGGGAAAAAATGAGGGCAAAAAAGTGAAATTGGAGAGTGAGGAAGAGGAGGAAGAGGAGGATGAAGAGGAGGAGGAGGAAGAGGAAGAGGAGGAAGATGAAGATCGAGGCCGGAAAATTGGGAGAAAAATGGGAAAAAAACAACAAAAAATGGGAAAAAACGAGGGCAAAACGGTGAAAATGGAGAGTGAGGAAGAGGAGGAGGAGGAGGAGGAGGAGGAAGAGGAAAATCGAGGCCGGAAAATTGGGAGAAAAACGGGAAAAAACCAACAAAAAATGGACAAAAAACAACAAAAAACAGGAAAAATCGAGGCCAAAAAAGTGAAATTGGAGAGCGAGGAAGAGGAGGAGGAAGAGGAGGAGGATGAGGAAGAGGAAGAAGAAAATGGAGGCCGGAAAATTGGGAGAAAAACGGGAACAAAACAACAAAAAATGGGAAAAAATGAGGCCAGAAAGGTGAAAACGGAAAGTGAGGAAGAGGAGGATGAAGAGGAGGAGGAGGAGGAGGAAGAGGAGGAGGAGGAAGAAGATCGAGGCCGGAAAATCGGGACAAAAACGGGAAAAAACCAACAAAAAACGGGAAAAAACGGGGCCAGAAAGGGGAAAATGGAGAGTGAGGAAGAGGAGGAGGAGGAAGAGGAGGAGGAAGAGGAGGAGGAAGAAGAAAATCGAGGCCGGAAAATTGGGACAAAAATGGACAAAAAACCCCCCAAAACAGGCAAAACCCAACAAAAAACGGGAAAAATCGAGGCCAAAAATGTGAAAATGGAGAGCGAGGAAGAGGAGGAGGAAGAGGAAGAGGAGGAGGAAGAAAAAGCCCCAAAAAGGCGGAAATCCCCCCCAAAAAGTGGGGGAGGGGCGGGGTCGGACTCTGAGGATTCCGAGGATTTGCCGCTGGCGAGATTGGCGGGAAAAGGGCGGAAAAGGGGCGGGGCCAAGGAGGAGGAGGCGGAGCCTGGGAGGAAGAGGAGGAGGAAGGAGGAGGAGGAGGAGGAGGAAGGCTGGTGGAGGCCCAAGAAGGTGAATTTGGGGGGGGGATTTGGGGATTTTTTGGGGGGATTTTGGGAATTTGGGGGGAATTTTGAGATTTTTAGGGGGGATTTTGGGGGAATTTTTGTATTTTGGGGGGATTTTGGAGAAACTTTGGGGGGAATTTTGGAAAATTTTGGGGATTTGGGGGGAATTTGGGGGATTTTGGGGGAATTTTGGGAGGAATTTTGGGATTTGGGTGGATTTTTGGGGAATTTTGGGATTCTGGGGGGAATTTGGTGGAATTTGGGAGGATTTGGGGTAAACTTCGTTGGATTTGGTGTAAATTTTGATGGTTTTGGTGGAATTGGGGTGGATTTGGGTGGAATTCGCTGGGATTTGGGGCAGATTTGGGGGGATTTGGTGGCCACAGGTGGAATTTTGGGGGGATTGGGGCGGATTCGCTGGAAAACCTCGGAACTCGGCGGGGATTTTGCGGAATTTCCGAGGATTTTATGGAATTTTCGAGGGATTTTTCCCCGAAATTCGCGAATTTTCGCTTCTTTTGGGGGATGGGCGTGGCTCCCACAAGCCCCGCCCCCTCAGCACAAGCCCCGCCCACAGGACCCCCCGGAAGTGGCGCGGCTGAAGCGATACCTCCGAACCGCCGGGTGGCGCCCTAACTACAAGCAGCTCCTCCGGAAGTGCCGCAGCCGGCGGGAGGTGCTGGAGGCGCTCAGGGGCGCCCTGCGCGATTTGGGGCTGCACGGTACCGGCGATTTTGGGGGGAAAAACCGGGAATTTGGGCAATTCTGAGGAGAATCGAGGGCTTCGAGGGGGTTTTAGGGGATTTGAGTGGATTTGGGGGGGATTCGAGTGGATTTTTGGGGGAATTTGAGTGGAGTTTGGGGGGGATTTGGGGCGCCGGGCGGGTGGGACTCGATGGTACCTGAGGAGATTTTTGGCGATTTTTTGAGGGGATTTTTTGGGAATTTTGAGAGGATTTGGGAATTTATGAAGGATTTGAAGGGGTTTTGTGTGGATTTGAGTGGATTTGGGGGGAATCGAGAAGGAAATTTGGGGTCTGGAGAGAATTGGAGGGGAATTTTTGGGAGATTTGAGGGACTTTTTTGGGGGATCATTCCAGGATTTTTCAGGCTAATTCCGGGATATTTTGGGTTTAATTCCACGATTTTTTGGGTTAATTCCATGATTTTTGGGTTAATTCCAGGATTTTTTTGGGCTCATTCCAGGATATTTTGGGGTTCATTCCAGGAAATTTTGGGGCCAATCCCAGACCCCACCCCCCTCGTTTTCAACCCCCAAAATCCCGTTTTTAACCCCCAAAATTCCCTTTTTAACCCCCAAAATTCCCTTTTTTCACCTCCTCCGCGCCCCTAAACCTCTGAGGGATTTTTTGGGGGATATTTTGGGGATATTTTGGGATTTTTTAACCCTTTCAGGCACCCCCTCCCTGGCCCGTTGCCGCCGCCTGCGCCGGCGCCGTGAGGAGCAAGCCGAGCTCGCTGCCCTCGACGCCTCCAACATCCTCCCTGGTAACCCAAAAAACCCCAAAAAACCCCAAAAATACCCCAAAAAACCAACAAAACCCCCCCAAACACCCCTAAAACACCAAAAAAACCACCAAAACCCACCTAAAACCCCCAAATTTTCCGGTTTTTGTCCCTTTTTAACCCTTCCCAGCCCGATCCCGCCGGCGGAACCCCGACCCCGCCCCCGACCCCGCCCCCAAATCGCCGCTGCCGCCGCCTGATTGGTCGAAGCTCCGGGGCGTGGTCAGCTCGGACAGCGAATGAGGAGCCCCCGAGGATTTGGGGTAAATTCGGTGGATTTGGGGGTTTTTGGGGTAAATTCCGGGGATTTGGGGGTAAATTCCGGGGATTTTGGGGTAAATCTCCTGGATTTTGGGGTAAATTCTGTGGATTTGGGGTAAATCCCATGGATTTTGGGGTTTTTGGGTTAAATTCTGTGGATTTTGGGCATTTTTGGGCAGTAAATTCTGTGGATTTTGGGGTAAATCCCGTGGATTTTGGGGTTTATTTTGGGGTAAATTCTGTGGATTTTGGGGAGGATTTTGGGGTAAATCCCCTGGATTTTGGGGTCACTCCCCTGGATTTTTGGGTTTCTTTTGAGGTAAATCCCCTGGATTTGGGGGTTTTTTGGGGTAAATTCTGTGGATTTTGGGGAGGATTTTGGGGTAAATTCCGTGGATTTTAAGGTTTTTTTGGGGGATAAATTCAGTGGATTTTAAGGTAAATTCTGTGGATTTTTGAGGTTTTTTGGGGGACAAATTCTGTGGATTTTGGGGAGGATTTTGGGGTTTTTTGGCGGTAAATTCTGTGGACTTGGGGGTTTTGTTGGGGTAAATTCAGTGGATTTTGGGGTAAATCCCCTGGATTTTGGGGTAATTTCTGTGTTTTGGGGAGGATTTTGAGGTAAATTCTGTGGATTTTGGGGGTTTATTTTGGGGTGAATCCTGTGGATTTTGGGGTTGATTTTGGGGTCAATCCCGTGGATTTTGAGGTGAATTCAGTGCATTTGGGGTCTCTCAGTACTTGCGCTGGCGCAGGAAGATCCCCGGGGGTCTCCCGGGGGGTTCGGGGCTCTCAGGGGGGAACAGGTCCTGCCCGGTCAGCAGGATTTGCTCCTCCAGCCGCTTGTGCCGCTTCATATCTGACAGGACCTTGTCCAGGCGAGCCTCGCGCTTCTGCCCCCGGCTCGGGGGGCCTGGGGGGGAGAAAACTCAGTTAGGGGGTTGGGGGCAGTTTGGGGAATTTTTTGGAGTTTTTTGGGGATTTTTTGGGAATTTTTTTTTTGTTTTTTTAGGAATTTTTTGGGAATTTTTTCTGATTTTTAGGGAGGATTTTTCTGGGATTTTTTAGGATTTTTTTTTGAATTTTCTGAGGTTTTTTAGGAGTTTTTTTGGAAATTTTTTCGGATTTTCTGGGGATTTTTTGAGGATTTTTCTGGGATTTTTTGGTGATTTGGGGTTTTTTGGGGATTTTAGGGGGTTTTGGCGGGGATTTTTGTGATTTTTTTGGGATTTTTTGGGAGTTTTGGGGTTTTTTTTAATTTTGGGGTTTTTTGGGAATTCTTTTGGGATTTTTTAGGAATTCTTTTGGAATGTTTTTGGGATATTTTTGGGTGTTTTTGGGTACCTGGGGCGCGGCGCCGGTCGATGAGGGCGGGGTTGGGGGGGAGGGGCTCGTCGTCAAAGTCGAATTCCGTCGGGGGAGGGGGCCTGGGGGGGGAAAAAAGGGAAAATTTGGGGAATTTTGGGAGTCAAAGTTCACTCTGGGCTTCTTTCCTCCCCCCAGCTGGAAGCCAAACCCGACCCGAGGGGAACATTTGGAATAAAAAGTTTTTGGAATAAAAAAGTTTTTTGGGAGTTGTTGGAAAAGGAGGAGGTTTTGCCCAAATTCTGGGAATTTCTCCTCTGAAAATTCCCGGAATTCCATGGATTCACCACCCCAAATTCTCAATTCTAACCCAAATTGGTCAAAATTCCCCCTGAAATCCCTTAAAATCCCCCCAAATCACCCCCAAACCCTCCCAAAATGCCCTTTAATCCCCCTCAAACCCCTCAAAATCCCACACAAATCCCCTCCAAACCTTCCCAAATCCCCTTTAATCCCCCCAAACACCCCCAAATCCTCTCAGAATCCCCTTTATTCCCCCCCAAACCCCTCCAATCCCCCCAAAACCTCCCCAAACCTCCCCAAATCCACTTTAATCCCCCCAAACCCCCTCAGAAATCCCCGTCTCACTTCTCCTGGCTGATCTCGTGCCCGGGGCTGCCCCCCGGGCCCCCCGGCTCCTCCTTGGGCTCGCTGTGGGGCTCCGGGGTGGGCAAACCCCTCAAAACCCCAGAATCCCCCTCAAACCTCCCCAAAATCCCCTTCAAACCCCTCAAAATCCCCTCAAATCCCCCTCAAAACCCCACACAAATCCTCTCCAAACCTTCCCAAATCCCCTTTAATCCCCCCAAACACCCCCAAATCCCCTCAGAATCCCCTTTATTCTCCCCCCCCCCCAAACCCCTCCAAATCCCCCCAAAACCTCCCCAAACCCACTTTAATCCCCCCAAACCCCCTCAGAAATCCCCCCGTCTCACTTCTCCTGGCTGATCTCGTGCCCGGGGCTGCCCCCCGGGCCCCCCGGCTCCTCCTCGGGCTCGCTGTGGGGCTCGGGGGTGGGCAGGCGGCGCGGGAAGGGCGCGGCCCTCAGCGGCAGCAGCCCCGGCCCGCCCGCGATGGCCTCGTAGAGCCGCCGGATCTCCTGAGGGCTGGGCAGCCACCCGCCGGCCGGCTCCGAGCCTTCCTCCTCCTCCTCGCTCCAGGGCACGCCCCAGTCATCCTCCGGGGAGCTGGGGGGGTTCCCGGGGTAGTTCTGAGGGGATTTGGGGGGGCTCCGAGGGGATTTGGGGGGGCTCCGAGGGGACCGCGGGGAGTTCTGAGGGGATCGCGGCGAGTTCTGAGGGGATCGCGGCGAGTTCTGAGGGGATTTCGGGGAGCTCTGAGGGGATTTCGGGCAGTTCTGAGGGGATAAAGGCGAATTTTTGGGGTTTAGAGGAGATCTGGCGGGGTTTTGAAAAGGTTTGGGGGGGTTTAGAGGAGATACGGGAGGGTCCGGAGGGGATCTGGGGAGGTTTAGAGGGGATTTGGGAGGGTTTGGAAAAGGTTTGGGGGGGTTTTGAGATTTTGGGGAGTTCAATGGAGATTTGGGGGGGTTCGGGAAAGGTTTGAGGGGGGTTGGAGGGGATTTTTGGGGGTTCGGAGGGGATTTGGGGGGGTTTTGAAGGGATTTTGGAGGGTTCGGAGGGGATTTGGGGGGGTTTTCAGATTTGGGGGGGTTTGGAGCAGAGTTGTGGGGGTTCTGAGGGGATTTGGGGGTGTGTTGAGGGGATTTGGGGGGGTTTTGAAGGGGTTTTGGGGGGTTCGGAGGGGATTTGGGGGGGTTTGGAGGGGATTTTGGGGGGTTCTGAGGGGATTGGGGGGAGTTCAGGGTGGGTTTTGGGGGGGATTTGGGGGCGTCGGTGACGGAGAGGGATTGGAGGTCTGGGGGGAGGGGGGAGGGAGGGGCGGGGAGGGAGGACATGGAGGGGCTGGGGGATTTTAGGAAAATTCGGGGGAATTTGGGGAAGATTTTGGAGAAATTGGGGGAAAATTGGGGAGAAAAAAGGGGAGAAAATTGGCGATTCGGGGGCGGGAATGGAAAAAGGGGGACAAAGGGGGTGGATAAAAGGGATAAATTTTAGGATGTGAGGGGAAAATTGCGATGGAAACAACCCAGTTTAATCCCGGAGGGGATCCCAGTGCTCCCAGTTTGATCCTTGGGATGATCCCAGTGCTCCCAGTTCGATCCCTGAGGGGATCCCGGTGCCCCCCGGTGCTTTTATTTGAATTCCTGAGGGAATCCCGCTCCACATTTCCCAACATTTCCCGCCCAGCTCTCCCTGAGGCGACCCCCCCCACCCTGACACACTGCCGCCATCTTGCCCGTGACGTCACCACGAACCCCCCTCAAATTCCCTCCCGTTTCCGCCGCCTCCGCGACCCCCGCGACTCCCCCGGGCCTCACTCACCGACCCCCGGCCTTCCTCCGCCGCCTCCGGGAGGGCTCCGAACCGCCGGGGCCGGGCCGGAGCCCTCACTCAGCTCTCGCCCGCCATCTTGGCGCCGCTCCCGCCATTTTTCTTCCGCGTCTTTCCGCCTCCTCCCCCTCACAGCGCAGGACTACAACTCCCATCAACCCCCGCGGGTTTATTTTACCGGAAGTGCTGCGGGGCGGTTTGGCTGCCGGCCAATCGGCACGGAGGAGGCGGGAGCGGCAGCGGCGCCGCCCAATGGGGGCGTAGCGATGGCGGCAGCGTTGCGGGCGGCGCTGTGCGTGGCGGGCGCGGCGCTGTCGCTGTACGCGCTGCACGTGGAGCATGAGGCGGCCAGGGACCCGTCGTACCGAGCCGCCTGCGACCTGGCGCCCTCCGTGTCCTGCACGCGGGTGTTCTCGTCCCGGTAAAAGCACCGGGAACGGCCCGGGAGTAACGGGAAAGGGGAGGCGGGGCTCGGGATGGGCGGGGCTTGGGCGAGGCGGCGGCCAATGGTGGTGAGGGGAAAAGGGCGGGCCGCCAGGGGGCGCGGTCGGCCGGGGCCGTGAGGGGAAAGGGGCGGGGCTTCGCTGCGATGGGAAAAGGGGGCGTGGCTTGGTTGAGGGGGTGGAGTTTATGCTAATTATTTCCATATATGGGCTTCGTGCTAATTAGATCCATATGTGGTGGGTTTATGCTAATTAGACCTATATATGGCAGGGGTTATGTTAATTAGATCCAAATATGGTAATGGAGGCATGGCCTAAAAGTATTAACCACGTGCAAATATTAAAGTGGGCGTGGCTTCGAGTGATAAAAGGCTCAAATGGGAGTTGGGGAGTGGATAAAATGGGGGCGTGGCTTAAAAACAAGAAGGGCGTGGCCCTGCTAAGGGGGCATGGCTTAGCACAGCAGCACCAATAGGACCTGGGGGTGTGGCTTGGACATCACAAAGGGGCGTGGCTTAGTTGCGTATCCACACCATATATGGGCAAGTGGGTGGGTCTATAAAGCTTTGTGGGCATGTCTCAGCTGTACCACGCCCCTTTTTTGCAGGTGGGGGCGTGGCCTGGGGCTGGTGGAGCCGGTGCTGGGCAAGGGGAGCGCCCTGAACGTCCCCAACGGCGCCATCGGGCTGCTGTTCTACCTGCTGCAGGGGCTGCTGGGTAACGGGGCTGGGGGGACTGGGAGGGAACTGGGAGGGGAATGGGAGGGGCTGGGAGGGACTGGGAGGGACTGGGAGGGAACTGGGAGTGACTGGGGACACTTTGGGGCCACTTTTCCCCCTCTCCCCTCCCCCCAGGCACTTCGGGGTCCCGGGCGGCCGCGCTGACCCTGCTGGGGACGTCGGTGGCCTCGGCGCTGGCCTCGCTCTGGCTGGCGGCCGTGCTGCTCTTCGGCCTCGGGGACCTGTGCCTGGTCTGCCTCAGCACCTACGGCCTCAACCTGGCCCTGCTGGCGCTCAACCTGCGGCGCTGGAGGGTGCGGGGCCGCCCCAAGAGGGACTGAGGGCTGCCAAAACGGGAAAAAAAGGCATTAATTGGGGTGAAAACGGTGCGAATTGGGGTGAAAACGGTGTGAAATGGGGAAAAAACAGTGTGAAATGGGTCAAAAATGGCATTAGTTGGGGGAAAAATGGCTGGAATTGGGGAAAAATGGCATTAATTGGGGCAGAAACGGCGTGAATCGGGGCAGAAATGGCATTAAGGGGAGGAAAAGTTACAGTAAAGTGCCTGAAATGGGTCAAAAACGGCATTAAATGGAGCAAAGGTTACAGTAAGTGGCTGAAATGGGTTAAAAATGGCATTAATTGGGTCAGAAATGGCCTTAAAATGACCAAATGTTACAGTAAAGTGAGCAACTGTTACAGTGAAGTGCCTGAAATGGGTCAAAAATGGCATTAATTGGGGCAAAAATGGCATTAAAGTGACCAAATGTTACAGAAAAGTGACCAAATGTTACAGTGAAGTGAGCAAATGTTACTGTAGAGTGCCTGAAATGGGTGAAAAACAGCATTAAATGGAGGAAATTTTACAGTAAAGTGCCTGAAATGGGTCAGAAATGGCATTAAATGGGGCAAAAATGGCCTTAAAGGGAGCAAAAGTGGCATTAAAGTGACCAAATGTTACATTAAAGTGGTTGAAATGGGTCAAAAATGGCATGAAATGGGTCAAAAATGGTATTAAAGTGACCCAAGATGACATTAAACGGCCCAAAACCGGCGCTAAAGTGACCAAAAGTTACAAAAAGTGCATGAAATCCCCCCGAATCACCTGAAACAACCCCAAAGCCATCCGAAATCAGCGAAAACTGCCCCAAAAATTACCCGGAACCCCCCAAAACTGCCCAAAATCACCTCAAAAAGGCTCCGGGATTCCCTTTTTTCCTCAATTTTCACCTCAAAAAGGCTCCGGAATTCCCTTTTTTCCTCAAATTTCACCCAAAAAAGCCTCCGGGATTCCCTTTTTTCCTCAATTTTCACCCCAAAAAAGCTCCGGGATTCCCTTTTTTCCTCAAATTTCACCCAAAAAAGCTCCGGGATTCCCTTTTTTCCTCAATTTTCACCTCAAAAAAGCCTCTGGGATTCCCTTTTTCCCTCAGTTATCCCCCTCACAACAGGGTTCAGGATCCAGGACACCCCCCCTAAAAAAAGCTATTCAATGACCGGGAACCCCTTTTTTCCTCTTTTTTTTTTCCCCAAAAGCATGGGATTTGGCTAATAAAGGACCCCTTATATTCAAAAAAAGACCCAAAATCCCTTTTTTTATCCTAAAAATAAACGATTCCCAGAGCGCGCCCTCACGCCTCACCTCCGGCCGCTAGGGGGCGCCGCTCTCCCGCCGCTCCCGCGCGCGCGCGCTGAGGCTCGGACCGAACCACCCTGAGGGGAGCGCGCGGGGGGAGCCACGCGAGGGGGGGCGGGAAGCGGGCGAGTCCATTGCCAGCCGAGCCCGGGGAGGTGTCGGCGAGGCCCCGGGGCCGCTGGTGAGTAAATAAGAAAATTGGGGCGTAATTAAAGAGTTTTTTTCAGGGGGAATTGATGAGTTTTAGGGCGAAATTGAGAGATTTTGGGAGCGGAAATTGAAAGGGGGAAAGGAGAGTCCGGACACCGGGGTTGTGTTTGGGACACGGGGCTGGGGAGAAGGGAGGGCGGAGAGGTGGGAATGGAAGGGAATTGAGGGGAAAAGGGGGTTCCGGAGAGGTTTTGTGGGGATTTTGAGGTGAAAAAGGAGTCCCGGAGCGGTTTTGGAGGGGATTTTGAGGTAAGAAAGCGATTCCGGATATTTAAATCCCTTTATAGGGGTGTTTTGGACCTTCCGAGTTTCTATTTTGGGGCAACTCTGAGGTGAAAAGAGGTCCCGGAGCGGTTTTGGGGAGGGGTTCTGAGGGGAAAAAGGGTTCTGGAGCGGTTTGGGGGAGATTTTGAGGTAAAAAAGTGCGTTCTGGGCACTTAAATTTTGTTTTTGAGGGATTCTGGACCTTCTGAGTTTCTATTTTGGGGCAAGTCTGAGGTGAAAAGAGGTCCCGGAGCGGTTTTGGGGTAGGGTTCTGAGGGGAAAAGGGGTTCTGGAGCAGCTTTTTGAGAGATTTTGAGGTAAAAAAGTGCGTTCTGGACACTTAAATTTTGTTTTTGAGAGGTGTTGGACCTTCTGAGTTTCTATTTTGAGGAAACTCTGAGGTGAAAAGAGGTCCCGGAGCGGTTTTGGGATGGGGTTCTGAGGGGAAAAGGGGTTCTGGAGCAGCTTTTTGAGAGATTTTGAGGTAAAAAACTGGGTTCTGGACACTTAAATCCTGTTTTTTTGGGGTTCTGAACCTTCTGAGTTTCTATTTTGGGGGAACTCTGAGGTGAAAAAGGGATCCAGGAGCGGTTTTGGGAGGATTTTGAGGTAAAAAAGTGCGTTCTGGACACTTAAATCTTGGTTTTTTGGGTTCTGGACTTTCCGAGTTTCTATTTTGGGGGAACTCTGAGGTGAAGAAGGGGTCTGGAGTGGTTTTTTGAGGGATTTTGAGGTTAAAAATGGGTTCCAGGTACTTAAATTTTGTTTTTTTGGGGTTCTGGACCTTCTGAGTTTGTGTTTTGGGGGAACTCTGAGGGGAAAGGGGGTTCTGGAGCAGCTTTTTGAGGGATTTTGAGGTAAAAAAGTTGATTCTGGACACTTAAATCTTGTTTTTTGAGGGGTTCTGGACTTTCTGAGTTTCTATTTTGGGGGAACTCCCTGCAGGAGATGCTGGGGTGGGATCTTCACCCATTAACCCCCATTAACGGAGTTAATTAATGAACCCTGTTAATTAATTTAATTAATCTCCCCTTGCAGGAAACGCTGGGGTGCGTTTTGGGTGTGGGGGTCTTCACCCATTAACCCCCATTACCAGGATTAATTAATTTAATTTAATTTAATTTACCAGGAGATGCTGCGGCGCGTTCTGGGGGGGGGCGCCCTCCGCGGGGGCGTGGCCCCGGGCCCGCCCCGCCCCCCCGCGCGCGCCGCCGCCGACCACACCCCGCCGGACCTGGCGCGGGAGCGCTGCAAGGCCGTGACCTCGTTCTACCACCAACCGGCCATCGATGCGGCGGCCGAGAGGGTGAGACCCCGCCCCTAATTAACTAATTAACACTGGGACCCTTTCCTCTAATTAATGAAACAGCCCTGAGAGCCCCTGACCCCCGAGACCCCTCCCCAAATTACACCTGAGTACACCTGAGACCCCTCCCCAAATCCCTTCTACCATCGACATGCGGCGGCTGAGAGGGTGAGACCCCGCCCCTAATTAATTAATTACACCTGAGACCCCTCCCCTAATTACCCTGAGACCCCTCCTCGAATTCCCTGAATCACCCCGGGAACCCTCCCCAAATTTGCTGATTTTGGGGCCATTTTGGGACTTTTTTGGGGGCATTTTCAGGGCCATTTTGGAGCCATTTCGGGGCTGATTTTGGGGCCATTTGGGGCTGATTTTGGGACCTTTTTGGGGGGAATTTTGGGGCCATTTTGGGGCCATTTCAGGGCTATTTTGAGGCCATTTAAGGGCTGATTTTGGAGCCATTTTAGGGCCGATTTTGAGACTTTTTTTGGGAACTTTTGGGGCCATTCTGGGGCCGATGGGAGGCCGGTTCCTGACTCAGAGGGAAAACCCCCAAATCTCCTTTTCTCCCCCCAAACTCAGCCCTCGGTGCGCCTGACCCCCACCACCATGCTCTACTCGGGGCGCTCGCAGGACGGCAGCCACATCCTGGTGAGGGGGACCCCGAAAGTTGGGGGGTGGGGACCCCAAAATCTGGGAATTCGGGAGAATTTTGAAGCAAAATTCCTAAAATCTGGGTGTTTTCCCAAAAGTTTGGGGGAGGATTTTGAGGGTTGAGGTCCCCAAAATTTGGGGGTAAAATTTGGGAGGTGGGGGTCCCCGAAATTTGGGAATTTGGGAAGATTTTGAGGCAAAATTCCTAAAATTTGGGACTTTCCCCAAAATTCCGTGGGGTTTTTGAGGGTTGCGGTCCTCAAAATCTGGGACTTTTCCCCAAATTTTCGGGGTTTAGGGGTGGATTTTGAAGGTTGGGGGGTCCCCAAAATTTGGAGGGAGGTCGGGAGGGTTCTATAAAATTCGGGAATTGCCCAAAATTTCGGATTTTGGCCCCAGAAAAGCGCCCGGTACCTGCAGCAGGAGCTGCCCGTGCGCATCGCCCACCGCATCCAGGGCTTCCGGCAGCTGCCCTTCATCATCGGCTGCAACCCCACCATCCTGCACGTGGTGAGTGCCCAAAAATCCCCAAAATAGCCCCAAAAATATCCCAAAATATCCCCCAAAAATCCCCAAAAATATCCCCAAAATATCCCCCAAAAATCCCGAAATTCCCAGGAAAAAAATCCCGAAATTTTCAGGGGAAAAATCCCCAAGTTCCCAGGAAAAAAATACAAAAATTCCCCAAAAAGAAATCGCGAAATTTCGGGGAAAAATCCCCCAAATTTGCAGGGAAATCCTAAAAATTCCCGGGAAAAAAAAAATCCCAAAATTCTGAGGGGGAATCCTGAAATTGCCCCCCAAAAAATCCCGAAATTCCCGAAAAAAATCCCGAGATTCCCCAAAAAAAATCCCAAAAATTCCCAGGGGAATCCCGAAATTCTGAGGGAAAAATCCCCAAATTCCCTAAAAAAATCTTGAAATTCACCCCCCAAAAATCCCCAAATTCTGAGGGAAAAAATCCCCAAATTCCTGGAAAAAAACCCCAAAATTCGCAGGGAAATCCCAAAATTCCCAAAAAAATCCCAAAATTCCCCAAAAATCCCCAAATTTCCCAAAAAATCCCCAAATTTTGGGTTTTTTCCCCGGTGCTGCCGCTGCCCCTCCCCCAGCACGAGCTGTACATCCGCGCCTTCCAGAAACTGAGCGACTTCCCCCCGGTGAGTGACACACCTGGGCACACCTGGGGGCACCTGGGCACACCTGGGATACGCCTGGGATACACCTGGGGGCACCTGGGCACACCTGGGCACACCTGGGGGCACCTGGGCACACCTGGGCACACCTGGGCACACCTGGGCACACCTGGGCACACCTGGGGATGCACCTGGGGGCACCTGGGCACACCTGGGACACACCTGGGGGTACCTGGGGCACACCTGGGGGCACCTGGGCGCACCTGGGCACACCTGGGGATACACCTGGGGGAACCTGGGCACACCTGGGGATGCACCTGGGGGCACCTGGGCGCACCTGGGGATACACCTGGGGGAACCTGGGCACACCTGGGGATGCACCTGGGGGCACCTGGGCACACCTGGGGATACACCTGGGGGAACCTGGGCACACCTGGGGCACCTGGGCACACCTGTGTCTCACCTGTCTCACCTGCACAGATCCAGGTGCGCAGCGACGAGGCGCAGTACTGCGCGCTGCTGCGGCAGCTGCTGGAGGATCACAAGGACGTGGTGACGCTGCTGGCCGAGGGGCTGAGGGAGTGCCGGAGGCACATCCAGGTAACCTCACCTGGGGCAGGTAAACACACACCTGGGGCAGGTAACACACCTGGGGTACACCTGGGCACAGGTAACGCACACCTGGGGCAGGTAAACACACACCTGGGATACGCCTGGGACAGGTAACCCACACCTGGGCACACCTGGGACAGGTAATGCACCTGGGACAGGTGACGCACCTGGGCACACCTGGGACAGGTAATCTCACCTGGGGCAGGTAACACACCTGGGCACAGGTGAACACACACTTGGGACAGGTAACTCACCTGGGATACACCTGGGACAGGTAACGCACACCTGGGATACACCTGGGACAGGTAACACACCTGGGCACAGGTAACCTCACCTGCGGCAGGTAACCTCACCTGGGCACACCTGGGACAGGTAACACACCTGGGACAGGTAATACACCTGGGGTAGGTAATGCACCTGAGCACAGGTAAATACACCTGGGCATAGGTAAACACACCTGAGCACAGGTAACACACTTGAGACGGGTCACCACACCTGGGCACACCTGGGACACACCTGTATATGGGGAAGTCTCACCTGAGCCACACCCACTCACCTGTCCCATTCATCTCCCATCTGTCCCACCTGTCCCTCACCTGTCCCACCTGTCTCACCTGTCCATCCTTCACCTGTCCCACCTGTCTCACCTGTCCATCTCTCACCTGTCCCACCTGTCTCACCTGTCCATCTCTCACCTGTCCCACCTGCGCAGGACGAGCGGCTGCTCCGCCCCTTCCTGGACAAGACGCTCACCTCCCGCCTGGGGATGCGGATGCTGGCGGCGCATCACCTGGCGCTGCACGAGGACAAGGTGAGCGCACCTGCGCAGCTGTGCCTGCCACCTGGGGACCCCAGAAATAAAGCCCAATTTCCCCCAATTTTTCCCTTTTTTTCCCCTAATTTTTCCCCAATTTTTCCCAATTTTTCTCTTTTTTCCCATTTTTCCCAATTTTTTTCCTTTTTTCCTTCAATTTCCCCTCATTTTTCCTCATTTTTTTCCCCATTTTTCCTCCATTTTTCCCCAATTTTTCCCCAATTTTTTTCTCAAATTTTTCCCCCAAATTTTTCCCCAATTTTTTCCCAATTTTTTCCCAATTTTTCCCCAAATTTTTCCCATTTTCCCCCAATTTTTTTTCCCCATTTTCTTCCCTCAATTTTTCCCCAATTTCCCCCTAATTTTCCCCAAAATTTTCCCCAATTTCCCCCCAAAATTTTCCCCAAATTTTCCCCAAATTTTCCCCCAAATTTTCCCCAATTTT
Organism: Phylloscopus whistleri; assembly: GCA_017589585.1. Taxonomy (NCBI): domain Eukaryota; kingdom Metazoa; phylum Chordata; class Aves; order Passeriformes; family Phylloscopidae; genus Phylloscopus; species Phylloscopus whistleri. Next base: position 60,943 of record JADMLD010000300.1, on the reverse strand, counting down.
CCCCCAAATTTCCCCCCAAATTTCCCCATTTTTCCCAATTCCCCATTTTTCTCACTTTTCCCATTTTTCCCGTTTCCCCCCGATCTCAGCCGGATTTCGTCGGCATCATCTGCACCCGCCTGAGCCCCAAGAAACTGATCGAGAAGTGGGTGGACTTCGCCAGGTGAGCTCACCTGGGGCACACCTGGGGGCACCTGGGGCACACCTGAGACACACCTGGGCACACCTGGGCACACCTGGGACACACCTGGGGACACCTGGGGACACCTGGGGACACCTGGGAACAGCTGGGACACACCTAGGGACAGCTGGGCACACCTAGGACACACCCAGAGGCACACAGGGGACAGCAGGTGATGGTGGCTGCCAGGTGAGGTCACTCAGGTGTGTCACACCTGTCACACCTGTCACACACCTGTCCCAGGAGGCTCTGTGAGCACCAGTACGGGAACGCCCCCCGCGTGCGCATCAACGGCCACGTGGGGAGGGTGACACTGAGTGACACAGGGGGACACAGGGTGACAGGGGCTGGCTGTAGGTGCCAGGTGAGGTCACTCAGGTGTGTCACACCTCTGTCAAACACCTGTGTCACACACCTGTGTCACACCTGTCCCCAGGTGTTTGTGCGAGCACCAGTACAGGAACGCCCCCCGCGTGCGCATCAACGGCCACGTGGGGAGGTGACACAGGGACACAGGGGGACACAGGGTGACAGGGGCTGGCTGTCGGTGCCAGGTGAGGTCACTCAGGTGTGTCACACACCTGTCACACCTGTCACACACCTGTCCCAGGCGGCTCTGTGAGCACCAGTACGGGAACGCCCCCCGCGTGCGCATCAACGGCCACGTGGGGAGGTGACACAGGGACACAGGGGGACACAGGGTGACAGGGGCTGGCTGTGGGTGCCAGGTGGGGTCACTCAGGTGTGTCACACCTGTCACACACCTGTCTCACACCTGTCCCAGGAGGCTCTGCGAGCACCAGTACGGGAACGCCCCCCGCGTGCGCATCAACGGCCACGTGGGGAGGGTGACACTGAGTGACACAGGGTGACACAGGGGGTCTGTACCTGACAGGACAGGTGTGTCACACCTGTCACACCTGTCTCACACCTGTCACACACCTGTCCCAGGCGGCTCTGCGAGCACCAGTACGGGAACGCCCCCCGCGTGCGCATCAACGGCCACGTGGCCGCGCGCTTCCCCTTCATCCCGCTGCCCCTGGACTACGTCCTGCCCGAGCTGCTCAAGAACGCCATGAGGTGGGGAATCGGGGAATTTTGGGGAAATTTCGGGGAGTTTTGGGGATTTTTGGGGAAATTTTGGGGGATTTGGGAGCCGGTTTGGAGAATTTTTCAGGGATTTTGGGGGGATTTTGAGGAATTTTTGAGGGATTTGGGAGCCATTTTGGGGGAAGATTTCAGCACGAGGTTTTTGGGGGAGATTTTGGGGAACTTTGGGGGGATTTTGGCACAAATTTGGAGGATTTTGGGAGAATCTCAGGGAAACGTTGAGAGGTTTTGGGGGATTTGGGGCAAATTTGGAGGGATTTTGGGGCCGTTTTGAGGGAAAATTTGGGGGAATTTGTGTGAAATTTGGAGGGTTTGAAGAATTCGAGTTTCCCCGGTGCCATTTTGGGGTGACCCCGGTGCCATTTTGGGGTGACCCCGGTGACCTTTGACCCCCGCAGGGCCACCATGGAGTCCCACCTGGACACGCCCTACAACGTCCCCGACATCGTGGTGACCATCGCCAACAACGACATCGACCTGGTCATCCGGTGAGGCCGCCGGGTGTCCCCTGGGTGTCCCCTGGGTGTCCCCAAACTCCCCAAATGTCCCCCAATGTCCCCAAATGTCCCCAAATGTCCCCCCCAATGTCCCCCCAGGATCTCGGACCGGGGCGGGGGCATCCCCCACGAGCTGCTGGACAAGGTGACCGAGTACCACTTCAGCACGGCCGAGGCCAGCGCCCAGGACCCCCGCCTGGGGGGGCCCTTCCGCAGCCTGATGGACACCGGGGGCCAGGCCGGGCCCATGCACGGGTCAGGGACCCCTCCCCAAATTCGGGGGGACCCCCTCCCCAAATTGGGGGAGAGCCCAGGGTTGGGGTTTTGGGGCAGTTTGGGGGGGGGTTTGGGGTCTCCAGGGGGAGTTTGAGGGGTTCTAGAGGGGGTTTGGGGGCTTTGAGGGGAGCCTTGGGACCCTCCCCAAATTCAGGGAGACCCCTCCTCGAATGGGGGGACCCCTCCCCAAATTCACTGAGACCCCTCCCCAAATTGGGGGAGAGACCCCCGAAATCGGGGAGAGCCCCAGGGTTGGGGTTTGGGGGATTTTGGGGGAATTTGAAGGGGTTTAGGGGGGGATTTGAGGGGCTCTAGAGGGGGTTTTGGGGGGAATTTGGGGGCTTTGAGGGCAACCTTGGGACCCTCCCCAAATTTGGGGAGACCTCTCCTGAAATTGGGGCAAATTTTGGGGATTTTGGGGTTTTTGGTGGGAACTTGTGGGATTGGATGGGAATTGGTGGCATTTCCCATATCTGACGGGATTTTTTTGGGAATTGTTTTGAGTTTTGGGAACTTTTGGGAACATTTTGGGAATTTTTGGGACCATTTGTGTACCCCCCAGTGTCCCTCCAAGTGCAGCTTTGGGGTAAATTTTGGGAATTTGGGGTTTTCGGTGGGAATTTCTGGGATTGGATGGGAATTGCCGTATTTGACGGGATTTTTTTTTTGAATTTTTGGGAACTTTTTGGGAACATTTTGGGAACATTTTGGGAATTTTTGGGACCGTCTGTCCCCCCCCCAGGTTCGGCTTCGGGCTGCCGACGTCGCGCGCCTACGCCGAGTACCTGGGGGGGTCCCTGGTGCTGCAGTCGCTGCAGGGCGTCGGCACCGACGTCTACCTGAGGCTGCGGCACATCGACGGCAAAGCCGAGAGCTTCCGCATCTGAGGAGGCTTCGGGGCCACCTGGAGAAACCCCCCCGGGGTGGACAGCCGGGCCCCGGCCGGCCCCCGAAATCTGGGGGTTTTTGGGTCGTGGAAATCGAGGAGGAACATCAAAAGTTGGACTTTTTTTGGGGGGTTTTGGTCATCAGAAACCAAGGAGAACCATCCAAAGTTGGGTTTGGTCATTAAAATGGTGGAGAACCTTCCAAAGTTGGGAATTTTTAAATTGAGGTTCTCCCAAGGAAATGCCCAAAGTTGGGTTTTGGTCATTAAAATGGTGGAGAACCTTCCAAAGTTGGACTTTCAGGTCATAGAACCCTCCAAAGTTGGGTGTTGGTCATTAAAATGGTGGAGAACCTTCCAAAGTTGGACTTTCAGGTCATAGAACCCTCCAAAGTTGGGTGTTGGTCATTAAAACCATGGAGAACCTTCTAAAGTTGGACTTTTTCTGGGTTTTGGTCATCAAAACCAAGGAGAACCTTCCAAAGTTGGGACTTTTTAAATTGAGGTTCTCCAAGGAAATGCCCAAAGTTGGGGTTTGGTCATTAAAATGGTGGAGAACCTTCCAAAGTTGGGACTTTCAGGTCATTGAACGCTCCAAAGTTGGGTTTTGGTTATTAAAATCATGGAGAACCTTTGAAAAGTTGGGTTTTGGTCATCAAAACCATGGAGAACCTTCCAAAGTTGGACTTTCGGGTCGTTGAACGCTCCAAAGTTGGGGTTTGGTCATTAAAATCATGGAGAACCTTTCAAAGTTGGGTTTTGATCATTCAAATGGTGGAGAACCTTTCAAAGTTGGGTGTTGGTCATTAAAACCATGGAGAACCTTCTAAAGTTGGACTTTTTCTGGGTTTTGGTCATCAAAACCAAGGAGAACCTTCCAAAGTTGGGACTTTTTAAATTGAGGTTCTCCAGAGAAATGCCCAAAGTTGGGTTTTGGTCATTAAAATGGTGGAGAACCTTTCAAAGTTGGGTTTTGGTCATCAAAACCATGGAGAACCTTCCAAAGTTGGACTTTCGGGTCATTGAACGCTCCAAAGTTGGGTTTGGTCATTAAAACCATGGAGAACCATCCAAAGTTGGGGGTTTGGTCAATAAAATGGTGGAGAACCTTCCAAAGTTGGGGGTTTGGTCAATAAAATGGTGGAGAACCTTCCAAAGTTGGACTTTCTGTGTTGAGGTTCTCCAAGGAAATGCCCAAAGTTGGGTTTTGGTCATTAAAACCATGGAGAACCTTCCAAAGTTGGGTGTTGGTCAATAAAACCATGGAGAACCTTCCAAAGCTGGGGGTTTGGTCAATAAAATGGTGGAGAACCTTCCAAAGTTGGACTTTCTGTGTTGAGGTTCTCCAAGGAAATGCCCCAAGTTGGGTTTTGGTCATTAAAACCATGGAGAACCTTCCAAAGTTGGGTGTTGGTCATTGGGGTCAAGGAGAACCCAGAGTGGACGTTGGGGCGGAGCTTTATTGGGGGAGGGGCGAGGGGGAGGAGGGGAGGGAGGAAGGCTCGGGGTGGGCCAAAGGTCCATTTTGGGTTTTTTTGACCCAAAATCCATCATCATCATCATCATCGCCTCCTCCGCCATCTTCCTCCCCACCCTCCTCCTCCTCCTCAGCCCCTCCCCCTGCCTTTAATCTTCATCCCCTCCACCGTCATCATCATCATCCTCGGGGCCTTCATCACCTCCTCCATCATCATCCTCGGGGCCTTCATCACCACCACCATCATCCTCAGGGTTTTCTTCCTCGTTTTTGGGTTCTCCCTCCTCTTCCTCGTGGCCTTCATCACCTTCATCCTCCTCGGGGCCTTCATCACCTTCATCCTCCTCGGGGCCTTCATCACCTCCACCTTCATCCTCCTCGTGGCCTTCATCGCCATTTTTGGGTTCTCCATCATCGTCCTCGGGGTTTTCTTCATCATTTTTGGGTTGTCCCTCCTCCTCCTCGTGGCCCCGGCAGTCGGGGCAGTCCCAGCGGTGGGCGGGGGCGGAGTCGCGCTGGGGGTCGTAGAAATCTGGGGGGAAAAAGGGGGAAAATGGGAAAAAACGGGGAAAAAACGGGAAAAATGGGGAAAAACAGGGAAAAATCGGGGAAAAAATGGGAAAAAATGGGGGGAAATGGGAAAAAATGGGGAAAAAAAGGGAAAAATGGGGGAAAACGGGGAAAAATCTGAGAAAAAATGGGAAAAAAACGGGGGGAAATGGGAAAAAAAGGGGAAAAATGGGGAAAAAAAACGGGGAAAAAACAGGAAAAATGGGCAAAAAGGGGGAAAAACGGGAAAAAAGGGGGAAAACCAGGAAAAAAACTGAGAAAAAAATGGGGAAAAACAGGAAAAAATGGGGAAAATTAGGGGAAAATGGGGAAAAACCTGGGGAAAAATTGGGGAAAATCAGGAAAAATGGGGGTAAAACAGGGAAAATGGGAAAAAATGGGGAAAATCTGGGGGAAAATGGGGGAAAAATGGGAAAATGGGGAAAATCTGGGGGAAAATGGGAAAATCTCCCTCAAATTCCCCTGGAGTGACCCCTGGAGTGACCCCTGGACACTGACCCCCCTCAGGCCATGGCTGGACACCGGAGTGGTCACTCCCCAAAGTGTGGGGTCACAAAAATCTGGGAAAAATGGGAAAAATGTCCCAAAATTCCCCTGGAGTGACCCCTGGAGTGACCCCACGGCCGGACACGGAGCGGTCACTCCCTCACTCACCGAAGGGCCCCGGCCGGGGCGGCCCCTCCAGCCCCTCCAGGACGCTCAGCAGCACCCGGCAGGTCCGGTCACCTTTGACCTCGGCCAGAGCGCGGAGCCGCCGGGCCCAGCCCCCCACGCCCGGGGGTCCGAGCGCGGCCGCCTCGGCCTCGGACACGGCTCCGGCCGCCCGCAGCCCGGCCAGCAGGGAATGGGCGGGGACCGAGTCCAGGCGGCGATCCAGGGCACGGCCGCCCGCTCGGACACGCTCCAGCGCCGACATGGACACGCGGACACGCGGGGTGGACACACGGACGGACACGCGGACACAGGGTGGACACACGGATGGACACACGGACACGGGGTGGACACACGGACACGCGGGGGGACGCGGGGTGGACACTGGCAATGAGTTTTGAACACGGAGTGGACACTGGGAGTGGGGGATGGACACGGAGTGGACACGGGGTGGACACACGGATGGACACACGGATACACGGATGGACACACGGACACGCGGGGTGGACACACGGATGGACACACGGACACGCGGATGGACACACGGACACGCAGATGGACACTGGGGATGGACACGGAGTGGACACGGGGTGGACACGCGGATGGACACACGGACACACGAATGGACACTGGATGGACACACAGACGGACACCCGGAGTGGACGCTTGACCCCTGCAAGGGGAAACGGACACCGGGAGTGACCCCGGAGTGACCCCGCAGTGACCCCATAGGGGGTGGGGGCGGGGCTATAGGGGACCCCTCCCCACCCCCATGGCTGCCCCTCCCCCTCCTGCTGCCCCACTGACCCCTCCCCCACCCCCATAGGGGCCCGTCCTCTATGGAATCCCCTCCCCCACCCGTCCCCCATAGAATCCCCTCCCCCACCCCTCCCCTATAGACTCCCCTCCCCCACCCCTCCCCTATAGACTCCCCTCACCCACCCCGGTACCTGCTGGGTCACCTATCGGATCCCCGCCCCTCCCCCCGCTGTTTACGGCCTCGGCCCGGGCCCCGCCCCCTCCACTGACGTCACCGGGGCGCCAGAGGAGGCTCCGCCCCCCCGCCCGCCGGCCGCGCTGGGTCCTATAGGGGCTCTATAGGGGCCCCGGAGGGCTTCTAGAGGGTTCTATAGGGTTCCATAGGGTCCGATGGGGGTTCTATGGGGTCCCAGAGGGGTTTGTGGGGTTCTAGAGGGTTCTAGAGGGATTCTAGAGGGTTCTATGGGGGTTCTGTAGGGTCCCGAAGGGGCTTATGGGGTTCTATAGGGGTTCCAGAGGGTTCCATAGGGCCCCGAAGGGGTTTGTGGGGTTCCATAGGGGTTTCTATAGGGCCCCAAAGGGGTCCATAGGGGTTCTATGGAGTCCTCGGGGGGGGGGGGGGTTATGGGGCTCTATAGGCGCTTCTGGGGGTTCCGTGGGGTCTCTATGGGGTCTCTATGGGGTCTCTATAGGGCCCTGTGCAGTCCCGGGGGGCTCTATGGGCTCCCAGGGGGCTCTATAGGGCTCTGTGGGGTTTCTATAGGGATCCCAAAGCACCTCCGCCCCGCCAGGGGGCGCCCCGAGCTCTCCAAGCCCCGCCCATTTCCTTCCCGCCCTTCGCTCTGGCCCCGCCCCGTTTCCCGCCCGGACCGTACCACCCCGCGGGGCTGCGGGGGGGGGGGGGAGCGCCCCTGCCTCCCCCCCCTTTCCCCCCCATCTCCGCGCGCGGGTGGGCGGCGCCGGCCGAGGCGATAAAAGGGCGGGCGGGCGCGCGCGGCGCGCATTGTGGGCGCCACGTGGAGCGGACGCGGGACGCGCGGCACCGCCATGGCCTCCAACGGTACCGGCACCGTGGGGACCCCCCGGACACCCCCTGACCCCGGGCAGGGAGCCCCGAGCACCGGGGAGGGCCCCGCCCCCACCCCTCCTTACCCCGGGGACCCCTCCACAACCCCGGGGGCCAGCGGGGGCCGCAGCGCCCGGCGCGATCTGGGGGTGGATCCTGAGGGGGTTCCGGCGGCCGCCGCGCTTCACCCGGCCTTGGTTGTGTTGTTTGTGACTGACGCGCTTCGAAACGCTCATTTCCCGGCTGATCGTTGTCGTTAGAGCTTTGTTTCATTGTGTGATTTTCGATAATTGTCGCGATTAACGCTGCTCCGGGGCGGTGTGTGATTAGCGCTGTGTGTGTGGTTTGGTGCCGCTCCGTTTCCGCCACGCCTCACTTCTGGTTTTTTTTTTTTAATTTTTAATTCATTTTTTCCCCTTTTTAATATTTCCGCACCTTAACGCTGCAAAACGTTTCTATTCTAAGCCCGAACCGCAGATTTCGGGCGCTTTTTTCGGGGTTATTTCTGCTGCTTAAAACCATCGCGGATGGGGCGGGGGCCGAACAAAGCGCCGCGCCCGGATGCTCCGCGCCCGCAGCGGGGAGGAACGTTAACTCCCGAACCCTCCGTTTTGACGCAAAAACCTCAATTTTTGGTGAAATCCCCGGGTTTTACTTCAATTTTCGGGGTAATTCCGGGCTGTTTTAAGGGGTCCGGGAGCCCGGGTTTTCCCCCCGCCCGCCATTTTGTCGTTTTGCCTCTGCGCCACCGCCGCCATTTTGTGCGCGCGGCGCGTGCGCGGCGCCGCTGCCGCAGTGACACATCCGGGTCCTTCCGTTCAATCAAACCGAATTAAATCCAATTAAAGCAAATTAAACAAATGCATTAAAAATTAAACCCTGAAACCCTGAAACTTTAGTTCGCGGCGATTAAAACTCCCGCGGTTCCTCCCCTGCGAGGCGGAAAAGAGCCGCCAGTGCCCGTGAGGGGGGAGGGTTCGGTTCCCCGCGCTTTGTTGCGGGTTTCTGAGGGAAATTTAAACGCGTTTTACAGAAATAACAAATTTTATCATTAAATTCTTATTTTATTGATCCGTTTATGTCGCTTTTTAGGGGGAATTCGGTGGTAAATGTGGGTTTTTAGAGCCTCCGAATCCTCCCTCCCCCGGGGCACACCTTTTGTGAGGCAAAACCTGAGGGGCCTTTAAAATTTCACTTTCGTTTTCACCTCAAAATATCTAAATTTAAATGTATCCTTTTTATTTTTATGTACAAATTGTTTAATCCCTTGATTTTGCCAGCTTTTAGAGGCCTTTTGCTGTTCGAACCATGTGCTTACACTCCCTCTTTTGTTGTGCGGTGCCTGAGGGGAATTTTAACTTAATTTTTAATTTTTTCTGTCAAAACAACAAAGTTTATTTTAATTATCGTTTTTTAGAGCACATAAATATTTAAAATCGAGCTCTTAGTTATTTTTGAGGGGGATATTTGCTGTAAAAACCGGAATTTTCGACCCTCTTCGCTTTGCCGAGCCTGAGGGGGCTCTGAGGCTTCACTTCCTTTTTTTATCTAAATAATAAGTTAAAAGTTATTTTAAAATGGTTTGTTCGGCAATTAATGGCTTTAATTAAGGGCTTGATTCTGAAATACATGTTGCTATTTTTATCATTAAAATATTCTTCTAGCGATTTGCAAGTGTTCAGCAATCAAAGAGAATACAATTATTTCAAAAGTGTTTGTTCACTAATTAATGATTTTAATTAAGGACTTGATTCCAAAGTATATTTGTTGTTATTTTTATTACTGAATTATTATTTTAACAGTTTGTAAGAGTTTAGTAATTTAGTGAAAATACAGTTATTTTTAAATGGTTTATTCAGTAATTAATAGCTTTAATTAAGGACTTGCTTCCCACCCGTTTTTGCAGTTCTGTGCACAATCAAATCATTCTTTGCATAATTAAAAAAAAAACAAATTAAATTGAATTTTTTAAGGTTTTTTTTTAATTTCTGCTGCATTAACCCCATTTAACCCTTCCCTCCCCAGACTACAGCCAGACGGCGACACAAAGGTACCGAGCCCTTTCATTCTCGCTCCTAAAAAACCCCTAAAAAATGTGAATTTTAACCCAAAAAATGGTGAAATTCATTACAATTTTAACCAAAATCGTGTTTTTTCTCCCCAGCTACGGCGCCTACCCCGCCCCCCCCAGCCAGAGCTACGGGCAGGGCGGGGGGCAGAGCTACCAGGGGCAGAGCTACGGGGGCTACGGGCAGGGATCGGAGTCTGGCTACGGGCAGGGGGGGTACAGCTCCTCCTACGGCCAGGGACAGAGCGGTGAGACCCCAAAATTCTATTTATTATACCCAAAATCCTCGTTATGGTACCCAAAATATCCTTATCCTGCCCAAAATCCCCGTTATCCTGCCCCAAACTGACCCCAAACTGCCCCAGGGATCGGAGTCTGGCTACGGGCAGGGGGGTACAGCTGCTCCTATGGCCAGGGGCAGAGCGGTGAGAGACCCTAAAAACCTTAAATCCTAAAAAATTCCCATTATTCTACCCAAAAATATCCTTATTGTACCCAAAATCTGCTCCTTTGTACCCCAAACTGATCCCAAACTGCCCCAGGGATTGGAGTCGGGATACGGGCAGGGGGGGTACAGCTCCTCCTACGGCCAGGGACAGAGCGGTGAGAGACCCTAAAAACCTTAAATCCTAAAAAATTCCCATTATTCTACCCAAAAATATCCTTATTGTACCCAAAATCTGCTCCTTTGTACCCCAAACTGACCCCAAACTGCCCCAGGGATTGGAGTCTGGCTACGGGCAGGGGGGGTACAGCTCCTCCTACGGCCAGGGGCAGAGCGGTGAGACCCCAAAATCCCCTTTATTCTACCCAAAAATCTCATTATTGTACCCAAAATCCCCTTTATTGTACCCCAGATCCTTCTTGTTCTACCCAAATCTCCAATTTTCCCCTTTTTTTCCCATTTCTCCCATTTTCCCCCCCATTTTTCCGCCCCATTTTCTCTCATTTTCCCCCCCTATTTCTCCCCATTTTTCCCCATTTTCTCTCATTTTCCCCATTTTTCCCATTTTCCCCTCAGGTTTTCCCAAATTCTGGGGTTTTTCCCCCCATTTTCCCCCCATTTTTCCGCCCCATTTCCCCCCTATTTTTCCCCATTTTTTTCCCATTTCCCCCCCATTTTTTCCCATTTTCCCCCCGTTTTTTCCCATTTTTCCCCCACTTTTCCCCATTTTCTCCCCGTTTTGTCCCAAATTCCGGGTTTTTCACCCCATTTTCCCCTCACTCTGTTATTTTTCCCCCCCCAGGTTACTCAGCCCCGGCGGCTCCTCCCTCCTACGGCTCCGGCGGCTTCGGCTCCGGGCAGAGCTCCCAGGGCAGCTACGGCCAGAGCTCCTCCTACCCCGGCTATTCACAGCCCCCTGCCGCTGCCTCTGCCTCGGGAAGGTAACTAATTAATGTGTTAATTAATTGATTAGTGATTAGTGATCAATATTTAATGTTAGCCTCAAACCGGTCACTGCAAACCCCAAACCGGTGACCCCAGAGCTCCTCCTACCCCGGGGTATTCACAGCCCCCCTGCTGCTGGTTCTGCCTCTGGGAGGTAATTAATTAGTGATTAATTAGTGATTAATTAGAGATTATCAGTGATTAATGATCAGTGTTTAACGTTAAACCCCCAACCGGTCGCTCCCAGTGACCCCAGAGCTCTTCCTAACCCGGCTGCTCCCACCTCCCTTCATCCATCCGATCATTGGTTATTAATTGTTCATTAATTGTTAATTATTTGATTGTTGACAGGTGTTAACGAGCATTAATAATTAAGGTTAATGGGTAATCCGGTTTATCCCTGTAGTTCCACAGGGTTTGGGGTGAATTTTGGGGGTTTTTGGTGAGTTCTGGGTGGTTTTAACCAATCCCAGGCTGATTTTGAGTCCAGTTCCCTGAAATTCGGGTGAATTCTGGGGTTTTGGTGAATTCTGGGTGGTTTTCATCAATTCCAGGCTGATTTTGAGTCCAATTCCCTGAATTTTGGGTGAATTCTGGGGGTTTTGGTGAATTCTGAAAGTTTTTAACCAATCCCAGGCTGATTTTGAGTTGAGTTTTGTGAATTCTGGTAAATTCTGGGTGGGTTTGGGTGAATTCTGAGTTTTTTTGTTGAATTCTGGGTGTTTTTAACTAATACCAGGCTGATTTTGAGTCGAATTTCCTGAATTTCGGGTAAATCCTGGGGTTTTGGGTGAATTCTTGGAGGTCTTGACCACTTCCAGGCTGATTTTGGGTCACGTTTTGTGAATTTTGGTGAATTCTGCGTGGTTTTCACCAATCCCAGGCTGATTTCGAGTCGAATTCCCTGAATTTGGGTAAACCCCATTTAATTTTTTCCACTCTCCACCTCTTCCCGTGTTAACCCCCCCTCTCCCCCACCTCCTTTTACCCCCAACCCCCCTGAAATTTTGGGTGCAAATCCCCATTTTTTACCATTTTCCCCCCCCAGTTATGGCAGCGGCTCCGGCAGCTCCGGCTACGGCCAAACCCCCAGCGGGGGCTACAACCAACAGAGCGGCGGCTACAACCAGCAGAGCTACAGCCAGCAGTCCTCCTACAACCCTGCCCCCAGCTACAGCCAGCAGGGCCAGTACAGCTCCGGCGGGTGTGAGTGGAATTCCTAAAAAAACGGGAATTTTGGGGTGAAATTTGGGGATTTTGGGCAAAATCGCGGCTGAAATTGGGGATTTTTGGGGTGGAATTTGGGGGTTTGGGGTTCCCAGTCCTCCTACAACCCTGCCCCCAGCTACAGCCAGCAGGGCCAGTACAGCTCCGGCGGGTGTGAGTGGAAATTCCCAAAAAAACCGGGAATTTTGGGGTGAAAATTGGGGATTTTGGGCAAAATCGCGGCTGAAATCGGCTGAAATTGGGGGGTTTTGGGGGGAATTTGGGGGTTTGGGATGGGAACAGTTGTCCTACAATCTCCCCAGAGCTACAGGCAGCAGGGCCAGGGCAGCTCCGGCGGGTGTGAGTGGGAATTCCCAAAAAATTCCGAGTTTTTGGGGTGAAATTTGGGGATTTTCGGCAAAATCGGGAGCGTAATTGGCTGAAATTGGGGGGTTTTGTTGGGATTTTGGGGGTTTGGGGTGGGAACAGTTGTTCTACAACAGCCCCAGAGGTACAGGCAGCAGGGCCAGGGCAGCTCCGGGGAATGTGAGTGGAAATTCCTAAAAAACACGGGAATTTTGGGGTGAAATCAGTCAGATTTAGGTCGAAATGTGTGGGATTTGGGGCAGAATTCCTCGGATTTGGGGCAGAATCCCTGGGATTTGGGGCAGAATCCGTGGGATTTGGGGCAAAATCTCTTGGATTTGGGGCAGAATCTGTGGGGTTTAATCCAGAATCTGTGGGATTTGGGTCAAAATCCACAGAATTTGGGGCAGAATCTGTGGGATTTGGGTCAAAATCCACAGAATTTGGGGCAGAATCCCTGGGAATTGGGACAAAATCTGTGGGATTTGGGGATGAATTTGTGGGATTTAGTCCCGAATCTCTTGGATTTTGGGTGGAATCTGTGGGATTTGGGACAAAATCTGTGGGATTTGGGGTGGAGTCAGCGGGATTTAGTCCTGAATCTCTTGGATTTTGGGTGGAATCTCTTGGATTTGGGGCAGAATCTGTGGGATTTGGGGCAGAATCAGTGGGATTTTTCCCAAAACCCCCCAAATTCCCATTTTTCCCCCCAAAACCCCCCCAATTCCCATTTTTTTCCCTCCCCAGCCAGCAGCTACGGGCAGGACGGCAGCTCCCTGAGCTCCGGGGGCTTCCAGGAGCCGGGCGGGGGCTACGGAGCCTCGGGGGCGCCCCCGGAGCGGAACCGCGGCCGCGGCGGCTTCGGCACCCGGGGCGGCTTCGAGCGCGGCACCCGGGGCAACCGGGGGAGCCGGGGCGGTGCCATGGGGTGAGTGAGCCAAAATCACCTGGTTTGAACCCAAAAACGGGCTCTGGGAGGGGGAAGAAATGGGGAGAAATGAGAAAAAAATGTGGGGAAAAATGGAGAAAAATAGTGGGAAAAATTGTGGGGAAAGTGGGAAAAAATTTGGGGCAAAATGGGGAAAAAAAGGGAAAAAATAGTGGGGAAAAAATTGGGAAAAAACGGGGAAAAATTGTGAGGAAATGGGAAAAATTGGGGGAAAAATTGGGGAAAAAATTGGGGAAAAATGAGAGGAAAGAGGAGTAAAAAATGGGGAAAATTTGTGGGGAAATTGGAAAAAAATTAAGGAAAAATGGGGAAGAAATGGGGAAAAATGGTGAGGAAATAAGAAAAAGTGGGGAAAAAATTGTGGGAAAAATGGGGAAAAAATTGTGGGGGAAATGGGAAAAAATGGGGAAAAAATTGGGGGAAAAATTGTGGGGAAATGGGGAAAATTGTGGGAAAAAAATTGGGGGAGAATGGGAAAGAAGTTTTGGGAAAAATGGGAAAAAATGGGGAAAAGGGGGAAAAAATTGTGGGGAAAATGGGGGAAAATTGGGGGAGAAATTGGGGAAAAAATGGGAACAATTGTGGGGAAAAGATTGTGGGGAAATGGGGAAAATTGGGAAAAAATGAAAAAAAAAATCGGGAAAATGGGAAATTGAAATTTTGAAGAGGAGAAATGGGTTTCTAAGCGAGAAAAAATGAGGGAAAAATGGGGAAAAATGGGTTTGTGGGAAAGGAAAAGGTGGGAAAACAGATTTTTGGGGGAATTAAAAAGGAGAAATGAATATTTGGGGGAAATGGAGGTTTTGAGAGAGAAAAAGGTGAAAAAAATTATTAAAAATGGAATTTTGGGGAAGAAAAGGTGAAAAAACGATGCCAAGGTCACCTGCAGCCTCTGGTCCCGGCAGGGAAAAATACTGAGGGGAAAAAAGTGAAATTTGGGAAAAATGGTGTGGAAAAAATGGAATTTAGGGTTAAAAAAACCACTGGGAAATGTGGTTTAAAAAAAGTGGATTTTGGGTAAAATATTGAGGGGAAAAAATGGTAAAAAAAGGTGAAATGAGAGAGAAAAAATTATTTAAAAAATGGTAAAAAAAGAGGTGAATTTGGGGCAGAAAATCCTGAAGGAAAAAGTGAAATGTAGGGAGAAAAATGAAGGGATTTTGGGTAAATATTGGAAAAAAAAATGGAATAAAAAAGGTGGAGTTTGGAGGGAAAAATTTGGTTAAAATGATGGAATTTTGGGAAAAAAATTCAGGAAAATAATATTTAAAGAAATGGTGGAATTTAGGGAGAAAAATATTGAAAAAATATAAAAGAATGGAAAAAAATGGAAAAAAATAAGAAAAAAATATTTAAAAAAATGAAAAAAAAAACCCAGGTGGGTTTTGAGGTCACTGCAGAGAAAAATGGGTGAAAGTCCAAAAAAATGGTTAAAAATGGTTAAAAAAGTGAATTTTGAGGGAAAATCCCCCAGGTTTGGTGTCTTTGGAGGGGAAGTTTTGGTCCCGGTGCTGAAAAATGGTGAAAAATGGTGAAAAAAATCCAAAAAATGGATAAAAAGGGAAAAAAAAAGGGAAAAATGGTTAAAAAAGGAGGAAAAACGGTTAAAAAATGAGGAAAATGGTAAAAAATAAAGGAGGAAAATGGTAAAAAAAACGAAAAATAGTAAAAAAAAATGAAGGAGGGAAAATGGTAAAAAATGAGGAAAAATGGTAAAAAAATGGTAAAAAATGAGGAAAAATGGTAAAAAATGAGGAAAATGGTAAAAAATGGTAAAAAATGAGGGGGAAATGGTAAAAAATGGTTAAAAATGGTAGAAAAGAGAAGAAGTGAGGAAAAAACGGGGAAAATGGTTGCAGGAGTTTTTAAAAAATGGGAAAATCAGAAAAAAGTTGGTTAAAAAAAGGTTGGAAAAAGGGAAAATGAGTTAAAAATGGTGAAGGTTAAAAATCCACAAAGGGAGAGGCAAAAAATGGTGGAAAAAAGGTGAAAAAAGGTTAAAAATGGTGAAAAAACCTGGGAAAAATGGTCAAAAATGGTGAAAAAATGGTAAAAAACAACCAGGAAAAAATGGTGACAAAATGGTCAAAACACAGGGAAAAATGGTCCAAAAAGTGGGAAAAAAAGGTGAAAAAATGGTGAAAAACTAGGAAAAAGTGGTGATAAAATGGTGAAAAAAATAGGAAAAATGGTCAAAAAATAGGGGAAAATGGTACAAAAAACGGTGGAAAAAATTGGGAAAAAAAGGCCGGAAGTGGTGAAAGAAGTAGGAAAAAAAGGTGAAAAACTGGGAAAAAATATTGAAATCATGGTAAAGAAATGGGAAAAATTGTGGAAAAAAATGGTGAAAAAAGGCTAAAAAAAGGTGGAAAAAATTTGCAAAAAGGGGTAATTTGGAATAAAATGGTGAAAAAATTTGGAAAAAATTGTGGGAAAATGGTGAAAAAACGGGAAAATTTGTGGAACAAATTGGGGAAAAAATGGTGGAAAAATCTGGAAAAATTTGGAAAAAATGGTCAAAAAAATTGGAAAAAATGGTGGAAAAACAATGAAAAGAAAAGGTTAAAATGGTGGAAAAAAATATAAAAAAAAGGTGCAAAAAAAGGGAAAAAAAGAGTGAAATTTGGGTGAACTTGGGGCGTTTTTGCCGGCGGTTTTTGGGTGGAAAAAAGGAATTTTTGGGGCCGCCCAGGTGAGTATTTTGGGGGGATTTTGGGGGTTTTTTTTCGTGTTTCCTGTCCTGACTCAACCTCTGCCTTTTGTGTGCTGCAGGTGTGAAAAAATAAATCCAAAAAGCAGCGAAAAAAAATCCAAAAAAAAAAAAAATTCCGCCGCTGTTTTGGGTTGAAAAAAGGCAGAAAAGGGCAAAAAAAAATCAGAAATCATTTAAAAAATTGAATTTTTGAAGCGTTGGAGGAGAGCTGGGGAAAAAGGGTGGAAAAAAATGGGTGAAAAATGAGATTTTTCCCCGATTTTGGGCTGAATCCCCAAAGCTGCTGCGTCCAAGGAGGAAAAAAAAAACGACGGCGGAGAGGAGAAAAAAAAAAAAAATCAAAATTTGGTTCAAAAAACCCAAAAAAATTTTGGCAGAATCGGCTCCCGGAGCGATTTTTTGTAGGCAGGGGGGTTCCAAAATTCCTGATTATCTTCTAATTTATCTCCTCAGCGGTGGTGAGCGTGGTGGCTTCAATAAATTCGGTGGTAAGTCCCAAAAATCCGAGGTTTTGAGCCCAAAAAAAAAGAGGAAAAAATGGCAAAAATTGAAATTTTGACGGGTTTTTGTTTTGGTTTTGGTTTTTGGAGTTTTTCGCGGGGAGGGAAAAAATTTTCCCTTTCTAGGAGGTGAAAAAATGGAAAAAAAATGGAATTTTTGGTGGTTTTTTTTGTGTTAAAATGGAAAAATGAGCGGAAAAATAAAAATGAGGGGAGGGTGGAAAAAAAAATGAATTTTTGGTGAAAGAGGCTGCATGTGTGGAAAAAAAATTGTAAAAAATTTTGGTGGTTTTGGGGAAAAACCCCAAATCTGAGGAGTTTTGGGGGTGAAAAAGGGAAAAGCGCCGGTGACCTTGAGGTTTTTTTTTGGTGGAAAAAAGGTGGAAAACGAGAATTTGAGTGCAAAAAAAAGGGGGAAATGAGAGTTTTGGTGGTTTTTGGCCAAATCCCAGAGGTTTCAGCCCAAAGTGAGAAGGGCTCAAGGTGGTTGTTTTTTTTTATGGGGGGAGGGGAAAATTGAAATTAAAAATGGAAATGTGCGGTTTTGGAGGTGAAGAGTGGTGAAAAATGAGGGGAAAACGGGAAAAAAATGAGAGAAATGAGGGGAAAATGGAGGAAAATGAGAAAAAAAATGAGAAAATGGAGGAAAATCAGGGAAAAATGAGGGAAAAATGGAGAAAAAATGAGAAAAAAATGGAGGAAAATGAGGAGAAAATGGAGAAAAATGAGGGAAAAATTAGAGAAAAATGAGGGAAAATAGAGGAACATGAGGGGAAAGGGAAGAATGGAAAAAATGAGGGGGAAAAGAAAAAAATGAGGGAAGATGGAGGAAAATGGACAAATTGAGAGGAAAATTAAGAAAAATGAGAAAAAATGAGGGGAAATGAAAAAAAATGATTGAAAAAGGAGAAAAACGAGGGGGAAACGGAAAAAAATGAGGGGAACTGAGGAAAAAAAGGAGGAAAAATCGAGAAAAATAAGAAAAAATGAGTGAAATGGAGGAAGATGAGTGAAAATGGAGGAAAATGAGGGAAAATGGAGGAAAATGAGGGGAAAATGAGAAAAAAAGAGGGAAAAAGAGCAAAACTGAGCGGCCCTGGAGCCTTTTTGGGTCCGAGCTCCCGGCCCGGGGCTCCCCAGGTGGGAAAAGGTGAAAAAAACCCCGAAATTTTGGTGCCAAATTCGGGGATTTTGCCCCCAAAACGGGGCCAGGGAGGGGAAGGGGGCGGGGGAAGGGGCGGGGCTTGGGAAGGGGAGGGGCAGGGAGGAGGCGGAGCCTGGGCTGGCCCCGCCCAGGCCCCGCCCCTCATTTGCATAATTCAGGGCGTGGTTTCTTTTCCATGTGTGGCCTGGCCAGGACCCCGGGACCAGGGGCCGAGGCACGACCCAGGTAATTAATTTATTAGTTAATTATGGGGGGTAATTAGCGGGGTTAATGGGTTTAATTGGGGTTAATTAGTGAGGGTTGATTAGCGGTGGTGGAGGGGTTAATTTGGGGGTTTGGTTGGGGTAATTAAGGGGTTAATTAGTGGGGAAATGAGGGACGGGGTTAATTAATGCGGTGGTTAATTAATGGTCATTAATTGGGTTAATTAATGGGATGTGTTGACTCTATGTAATGGTGTAATTACGAAGTTAATTAGTGGTAATTAAGAGGGTTATTAAAAGGTTTGGTTGGGTCTATGTAGGGGTGTGATTAAGGGGTTAATTAGTGGTAATTAATAAGATTAATGAAAGGTTTGGTTGGAATTTTAATGGTGTAATTAAGGCGTTAATTAGCGGTGATTAACAGGGTTAATGAGAGGTTGGGTGGCGATTATAATGGTGTAATTACAGGGTTAATTAGTGGTAATTAGGGTAATTAAAGGTTGGGTTAGAGCTGTGTAATGCTGTAATTAGTGGTAATTACTGTTGTAATTAGTGTGATTAGTGGTAGATGCCATTGTAATTAGTGGTAATTACCACTGTAATTAGTGTGATTAGTGTGCTAATTAGTGCTAATTAGCTAATTAAACCACAGCTGAGCAGGACAGGGACACCCTCATGGTGCGGGGGAGGGGCTTTGGGGCCATGTCCAAGTGCTGGGGCGGGGTTAAGGGTTAATTAACACTAATGGTCAGTAATTAACGCTAATTAATTAGCGCTAATTAGCGGTAATTAACCCGGCAGGTGAGCAGGACAACTCGGACAACAACACCATCTTCGTGCAGGGCCTGGGCGAGAACGTCACCATCGAGTCGGTGGCGGATTACTTCAAACAGATCGGCATCATCAAGGTGAGAGTGACACACCTGGGACAGGTGAGATACACACCTGGGACAGGTGAGACACACCTGGGCAGGTGAGATACACCTGGGGATAGCTGGGATACACCTGGGGCACACCTACACACACACTTCAAACAGATCGGCATCATCAAGGTGAGAGTGACACACCTGGGATAGGTGAGACACACCTGGGGATAGCTGGGATACACCTGGGATACACCTGGGATACACCTGGGATACACCTGGGATACACCTGGGATACACCTACACACACACTTCAAACAGATCGGCATCATCAAGGTGAGAGCACACCTGGGACAGGTGAGACACACCTGGGGATAGGTGGGATACACCTGGGATACACCTGGGATACACCTGGGATACACCTACACACACACTTCAAACAGATCGGCCTCATCAAGGTGAGAGCACACCTGGGGACAGGTGAGACACACCTGGGGGCAGGTGAGGGACAGCTGGGGATACACCTGGGACAGCGGTCACTCAGTGCTCAGGGGTCACTCAGGGGTCACTCAGTGCTCAGGGGTCACTCGGGTCACTCAGGGTCACTCAGTGGTCGCTCAGTGGTCACTCAGTGCTCACTCAGGGGTTACTCAATGGTCACTCAGGGGTCACTCAATGGTCGCTCAATGGTCACTCAGGGGTCACCCAGGGGTTACTCAGGGGTTACTCAGGGGTCACTCAGTGGTCGCTCACTGGTCACTCAGGGGTCACTCTGGTCACTCAGTGCTCACTCAGGGGTCACTTGGGTCACTCGGGTCACTCAGGGGTCACTCAGTGGTCACTCTGGTCACTGTGGTCACTCCCCAGACCAACAAGAAGAGCGGCCAGCCCATGATCAATGTGGGGTCACTCACTGGCACTCAGTGCTCACTCAGGGGTTACTCGGGGGTTACTCAGGGGTCACTCAGGGGTTACTCAGGGTTCACTCAATGGTCACTCAGGGGTCACTCACTGACCATTATCCCCCCCCAGACCAACAAGAAGACCGGCCAGCCCATGATCAATGTGGGGTCACTCACTGGCACTCAGTGCTCACTCAGGGGTTACTCGGGGGTTACTCAGGGGTCACTCAGGGGTTACTCAGGGTTCACTCAATGGTCACTCAGGGGTCACTCACTGACCATTATCCCCCCCCAGACCAACAAGAAGACCGGCCAGCCCATGATCAATGTGGGGTCACTCACTGGCACTCAGTGCTCACTCAGGGGTTACTCGGGGGTTACTCAGGGGTCACTCAGGGGTTACTCAGGGGTCACTCAATGGTCACTCAGGGGTCACTCAATGGTCATTATTCCCCCCCAGACCAACAAGAAGACCGGCCAGCCCATGATCAATCTCTACACCGACCGCGAGACCGGGAAGCTCAAGGGCGAGGCCACCGTGTCCTTCGATGACCCGCCCTCGGCCAAGGCCGCCATCGACTGGTTCGACGGTCAGACACCAAAATCCTGGGGTTTTAACCCAAAATTCCTGTCCTTTAACCTCCAAAATCCTCCACTTTGTACCCCAAAATTCCTGTTTTTCACCCCAAAACTCCCCTGTCCTTCCATGACCCGCCCTCGGCCAAGGCCGCCATCGACTGGTTCGACGGTCAGACACCAAAATTGTCCCTTTTGTACCCAAAATCCTCAGCTTTGTACCCAAAATCCTCATCTTTGTACCCCAAAATTCCTGTTTTTCACCCCAAAACTCCCGTGTCCTTCCATGACCCGCCCTCGACCAAGGCTGCCATCGACTGGTTCGACGGTCAGACACCAAAATCCTCATCTTTTACCCCAAAATTCTGCCTTTGTATCCTAAATTCCTGCTTTTTATCCTCAAAATTCCTGCTTTTGTACCCCAAAATTCCTCATTTTTGTACCCCAAAATTCCTGCTTTTTGCCCCAAAAAATTTTGTACTCAAAATCCTGAATTTTACCCCAAAATTCCTGCTTTTTTTCCCGAAATTCCTGCATTTTACCCAAAAAATTCCTCATTTTTATCCCAAAATTCCTGCTTTTTATCCTCAGAATTCCTGCTTTTTATCCCTGAAATCCCCGCTTTTTACCCCAAAACCCTGTTTTCTCTTATTTTTTGTTGTTTTTCTGAAAAATGCCTTTTATTCCCCAAAGTTACTTCTAATTTAAAAAATACTTTTTTCTCTTAAAAAAACTTTTTTTTCCCCCAAAAAACTTCAATTTTTTCTCTTTTTTTTTGCGTTTTTTTTTTTTAATTTTTTTTTTTTTTTTTTGTTGTTTTCTCTTTATTTTCCCCTCATTTTTTCCCCACTTCCTCCCCTGAATTTCCCATTATTTTAACTTGGTTTTTTTCCCAAAATTCTCTTTTTTTCCCCCATTTCCAGGCAAGGAGTTCTCGGGCAACCCCATCAAGGTTTCCTTTGCCACTCGCCGGGCGGATTTCACCCGGGGCGGCGGCCGCGGGCGCGGCCGGGGAGGTGAGGCACCAAAACCCACGTTTTCCACCCCAAAATTCACCTTTGGCACCATAAAATCCTCATTTTCATCCCAGAATTCACCTTTTTTACCCCAAAATTCACCTTTTCATACCAAAAAACCCTTTTTGCACCCCAAAATTCACATTTTGCACCTCAAAATTCACATTTTCTCCCCAAAATTCCTCGTTTTCACCCTAAAAATCCTCATTTTTACCCCCGAAATCCTCATTTTCACCCCAAAAATTGCCTTTTTCACCCCAAAAATTGCCTTTTACACCCCAAACATCACCTTTGGACCCCAAAATTACTCATTTTCACCTCAAAATTCACATTTTCCACCCCAAAATTCACCTTTTTCATCCCAAAAAATCCCTTTTTCACCTCAAAATCTGCATTTTGCATCCCAAAATTCACCTTTTACACCCCAAAAATCCCATTTTTCACCCCCAAATTCACCTTTTGCACCCCAAAATTTCTCATTTGCACCCCAAATCCCATTTCTTTCCCAAATTCCCGGTTTTTCACCCCAATCCCAGGCCCGATGGGCCGGGGCGGCTTCGGCTCCGGCGGCTCCGGCGGCCGCGGCGGCTTCACCGGCGGGGGAGGGGCCCAGCAGAGAGCGGGGGACTGGAAATGCCCCAACCCGTGAGTGCCAGACTGGGTTATACTGGTTTATACTGGTTTATACTGGGAGGGACTGGGGGGGACTGGAAATGCCCCAACCCGTGAGTGCCAGACGGGTTTATACTGGTTTATACTGGTTTATGCTGGTTTATACTGGTTTATACTGGTTTATACTGGGAGGGAATTGGGTTATACTGATTTGTACTGGGAGGGACTGGGGAGGACTGGGATGGGACTGGGAGGGGACTGGGGGCTGCTGGGAGGGACTGGAAATGCCCCAACCCGTGAGTGGGATATACTGGGTTATACTGGTTTATACTGGGAGGGGACTGGGTTATACTGGGAGGGACTGGGGGGGAACTGGGATATACTGGGAGAGACTGGGATAGACTGGGAGGGGACTGGGTTATAGTGGGTTAGGCTGCGTTAGACTGGGATATACTGGGAGGGACTGGGATGGGTCTGGGTTATACTGGTTTATACTGGGAGGGGTCTGAGTTATACTGGGAGGGGATTGGGAGCGAACTGGGAATGAACTGGGGGGAACTGGGAAGGGGCTGAACCGGGCCGGGGGTGGTGCCTTTGTGATGTCATTGGTGACTTGATGATGTCACCTGTGACGTCACAGGGTGTGTGAGAACATGAGGGAGGAACTGGGAAGGGACTGGGGGGAACTGGGAATGAACTGGGAATGAACTGGGAAGGGGTTGGGCCGGGTGTGTGTGTGTGTGTTTGTGACGTCACCGGTGACTGTGTGACATCACTGATGACGTCACCGCTGACGTCACAGGGCGTGCGAGAACATGAACTTCTCGTGGCGGAACGAGTGCAACCAGTGCAAGGCGCCCAAGCCCGAGGGGGGGCCCGGGGGGCCGCACCTGGCGGGGGGCGGAGCCGGGAAGTACCCGGGAGGGGGCGGCGGCCGCGGAGGGAACCACATGGGTGAGGAGATCACGCACCTGGGGGCACCTGGGGACACCTGGGGGGGCTGGATACACCTGGGGGTACACCTGAACATACCTGGGGGACACCTGGGGGTACACCTGGGGGCACCTGAACATACCTGGGCACACCTGGGGGTACACCTGGGCACACCTGGGGGGGCTGGATACACCTGGGGATACACCTGGGCACACCTGGGGGCACCTGGGAACAGCTAAACACACCTGGGGGCACCTGGGGGACATCTAAATACACCTGGGGACAGCTGAGATACACCTGGGCACACCTGGGGGCACTTAAACACACCTGGGGGCACACCTGGGGGCACCTGAACACACCTGGGCACAGCTGGGCACACCTGGGGGACATCTAAATACACCTGGGCACACCTGGGGGTACACCTGGGGGTACCTGAACACACCTGGGGATACACCTGGGGGGGTTGGACACACCTGGGGGCACACCTGGGGGCACTTAAACACACCTGGGGAGACACCTGGGGACACCTGAACACACCTGGGCACACCTGGAGATACACCTGAACATACCTGGGGGACCTCTAAATACACCTGGGGATACACCTGGGGGCACCTGGGCACACCTGAACACACCTGGGGACACCTGGGCATACCTGAACACACCTGGGTGAGGACTGGACGCACCTGGGCACTCGTGTACACGCCTGTACACACCTGTCTCACACCTGTCCCCAGGTGGAGGGTTCGAGGATCGCCGCAGCGGCCGGGGCGGCTTTGACCGCGGGGGTTTCCGTGGCCGGGGCGGCGACCGCGGCGGCTTCCGGGGCGGCCGAGGGGGCGAGCGCGGCGGCTTCGGGCCCGGCAAGATGGACAGCAGGTGGGGCTGGGGGGGAGCGGGGATTTGGGGTGAAAAACGGGGATTTTGGGAAATTTCTGGGGGGTTTGGGGGGAAAAAAGGGGGATTTTGGGAAAATTCTGGGGGGTTTGGGGTGAAAAACGGGGATTTTGGGCAAACTGGGGGGGATTTGGGGGGAAAAACGGGGATTTTGGGGTGAAATAACTCAGATTTCGTTAAAACCTTGGCGTTTTGGGGTGGAGTTTGGGGATTTTGGGTGGAAAACCCTGAAATTCGGGGTAAAACCAGGGGGAGTCGCTCTAATTAATGTCGTTAATCACCGTTAATTATCGTTCATGCAGGGGGGACCACCGGCAGGACCGACGCGAGCGGCCCTACTGAGCCCCTCCCCCACCCCACCCCCCCCTTGTTTTGTATCGGCCCCTCCCCCACCCTCCCCGCCCCTCCCCCCGCGGGCCCCGCCCGCTTTTAACCCGCCCCTCCCCCTCAATAAAGGAATTTTGGGGGAAGGATTTTTTGGGGGGCGGCTTCTGATTGGATGGGGATGGGAGGGAGAGGGGGCGTGGCCGGGCTGTGAGCTCATTAACGCCCTAATGAGGCACTTCCGGCCGCCGGACTCATTAAGGGGAGGGGGGGTCATTAGCGAGTTCCTTGAGCGCTGACGTCATAAAGGGTGGGGCACCCAAATTAGGACGGGGGCCCTTTAAGGGTGCAGGGAGGGGCGTGGCTAAGATGGGTTATTTGCATAATGGGCGTGGTTTCCCCCTCAACGTGCTGTGTTGGGGGCGTGGATTGTGGATCTAATTAGCATAATGGGCGTGGCCACATGGTGCCTGTTTAGTTTAATGGGCGTGGCGTGACCATACGTGGGTATTGGGGGCGTGGCGTGGAGCTGTCAATTTAGCGTAAGGGGCGTGGCTTGTGTGACAAAGGGGCGTGTCCCTGAGGTGACAGGTGCCCGTGCAGGTGGCAGGGAGCGGACAGAGCTGCAGGTTACCTGTACAGGTGTGTGTGGGGCGGGGGGAGCAGCGAGTCCCGAACCACCTGCACACGGACGGGGGCCGTGACCGCGCTCAGGTGAGAGGGGCGGCAGAGCCCTGCACAGGTACGGGGGGCACGGCCTCACAGGTATGCGGCAAATGCCCGCACAGGTACGGGGTGGTGGGGCGTGGCCGCGGCGCAGGTGCGGGAGGCCAGGAAATGCCTGTACAGGTGGCACAGGGGTGTGTTGGCGGCCAGCTGAGGGGTGTGGGGGACATATTTCGGACAGGTAAAAGGGGCGTGGCCGCGTTCAGGTGAGGGGAGGGGGAGGTGACCGGAAGGTGCCGGCGGCCACAGCGGCCCAGGAGCGATGAGGAGGCGGCGGCGGGAGCCGGGAGTGAGGCCCGGAGCGGGGCCGGCGCTGCCGCTGCTGCCGCTGCTGCTGCTGCTGCTGCTGCTGCCGGCGGGCGGTGAGAGAGGGTTTGGACAGCCCTGAGGGGTCTGAGGGGGTTTGGAGGCGTCGTGAGGGCAATCCTGAGGGGATGTTTGCCCGAGAATCGTGAGGGGATTTTGGCGGGAATCGTGAGGGGACTGGGGGTGTCTGAGGACGTTTAGGGGGTCCTGAGGGGGTTTGAGAGGGTCTGAGGGGACTTGGAGGCATCGTGAGGGGATTTGGGGAGCCCTGAGGGGTTTGAGGGGGTCCTGAGGGGGTTTGAGAGGATTTGGAGGAGTCCTGAGGGAATCCTGAGGAGATTTTTGGCCGAGAATCGTGAGAGGATTTTGGCGGGAATCGTGAGGGGACTGGGGGGTTCTGAGAAGGTTTAGGAGGTCCTGAGGGGAACTGGGGGAGTCCTGAGTGGATTTGGGGAGCTCTGAGGGGTCTGAGGGGGTCCTGAGGAGGTTTGCAAGGGTCCGAGATGATTTGGAGGGCTCCTCAGAGGATTGGGGGGAGTCCTGAGGGTTTTTGGGAGAGGTCCTGAGGGAATCGTGAGGGGATTTTTGGCCGAGAATCCTGAGGGCATTTGGGCGGGAATCGTGAGGGGGACTGGGGGGCGTCTGAGGAGGTTTAGAGGGATCTGAGGGGATTTTAAGGGTGTCTGGGAGGAATTCTAGGGGTGTCTCGAGGGGATTTTGGGGGTCCTGAGGGGAATCGTGAGGGGATTTTTGGCCGAGAATCCTGAGGGGATTTGGGTGGGAATCGTGAGGGGACTGGGGGAGTCCTGAGGAGCTCGGGGGAGTTCTGAGGGGATTTGGGGAAGTCCTGAGGCGATTTTTGATGAATCTTGAGGCGATTGGGAGGGTCCTGGGGGTGATTTGGGGGGTCCTGAGGGTATTTTGGGGGTCCTGAGGGGATTGGGGGAATCCTGAGGCGATTTTCGGGGAATCCTGGAGGGGTTTGGGTGGATTTGAGAGGGAATCGTGAGGGATTTTTGGCAGAGAACCGTGAGGGGATTTTGGCGGGAATCGTGAGGGGATTTGTGGGGGAGGGTCTGAGGCGATTTGGGGGTTTCTGAGGGAACTTTTGGGTTGTTCTGAGGGGATTGGGGGTTCTCTGAGGGGATTTGAGGGGGGATTTTGAAGGGATTTGGGGTTTTCTGAGGGGATTCGGCATTTCCTGAGGGGATTTGGGGTTGTTCTGAGGGGATTTCGGGTTTTCTGAGGGGATTTTGTGGTTGAGGAGACTTGAGAGGGACAGTTTTGGGGACAGGGCTTTGGGGGGTCTCTGAGGGGTTTTTGGGGGGACAGCAGGCAGGTGACAGCGGGATGGGTTTGTCACATTCCTGGGGCCGGTTTTGAGGGGGTCCCTGAGGGGTTTTTTTGGGGGGTCCCTGAGAGGTTTTTGGGGACACAGGTGACCCGGACAGGTGACAGTGTCAGGGGGTGGCTGGGTCGGTCACACATTCCCGGATTCCCGGGGCCGGTTTTGGGGGTCCCTGAGGGGTTTTTGGGGGTCCCTGAGGGGTTTTTGGGGACACAGGTGTCCAGGACAGGTGTCAGGGGGGTGGGTCAGTCACACATTCCCGGAATCCCGGGCCGGTTTTTCCGGCTCGCCCCGGATGCCGTCCCGGATGTCGGGGTGTCCGTCCCTCCTGTCCGGCCGGGTCACTCTGGGGACAATCCCTCCCCCCCCCAAAAAGGGAAGGGGGGGTGACGTCATCACCCTCCCCGGGGGATGTCTGACGTCATCACCCTCCCCGGGAGGGTCTCTGACGTCATCACCCCCCCAATTGTCCCTCACAGGTCACTGGGGGGCGGCAGCAGAGGATGAGACAGGTGAGGGGGGAGGGGAGGAGGGGCCGGGGTCCCCTTGGGTGGGGGAGGGGGGAGGGAATTGTGGGGTCCCTTAAGGGGTGGGGCCGCATTTTTGGGGGGGAGATCCCATTTTTTTGGGGAGGGGGTGTCCCTAAAGAAGACGGATCCATTTCTGGCCGGGGGGGGGGTCCCTTAAGAGGAGGAATCCATTTTTGAGGGGGGGGGGTCCTTAAGAGGACGAATCCATTTTTGACGGGGGGGGGGGTCCTTCAAGGGAGGGGGTCTCATTTTTTGGGGGGGGGGGGAGGGGCTGTTCCGCCCCCCCCATCCCCCACCCCGCGTTTAACCCCCTCAGTGCCGTGCGGGACCCCGGTGCTGCGGCGCGTGGTGGGCGGCTCGGGGGCGCAGGAGGGGCAGTGGCCCTGGCAGGTCAGCCTGGCCTTCAGGGGGCGCCACGTCTGCGGGGGGGCGCTGATCGCCCCCGCCTGGGTGCTGACGGCCGCGCACTGCTTCCCGCCGTGAGTACCGCCCCAAACGGGGCCCAAAATAGCCCCAAAAATAGCCCAAACCCAGCCCCAAAACCACCCGAAAAACTGCCCAGAATGTGCCCCAAAATAGCCCAAAAATCAGCTCAAAATAGCCCCAAAACCGCCCCAAAAACCAGCCCAAAACCAGCTGAAAATAGCCCCAAAACTGCCCCTAAAATAGCCCAAAACCAGACCGGGATGTGCCCCAAAATAGCCTAAAACTACCCCAAAACCAGCCCCTAAAACAAGCCCCAAATAGCCCCAAAATCAGCCCGGAATGTGCCCCAGAACAGCCCAGAATCACTCCAAAACCAGCCCGGAATGCGCCTCAAAATAGCCCCAAAATAGCCCCAAAATAGCCCCACAAACTGCCCCAAAAATTTGCCCAAAACCGCCCCAAAACAGCCCCAAAATCAGCCCGGAATTTACCCCCAGATTTCTCCACAAACCCTCTCCAAAACTCCCCAAAACTTCCCCGAAACCCTCCCCAAATTCCACCCCCCGAACTCCTCCAAAACCCCCAAATTTCCCCCAAATTTTCCCCCCAAAATCCCCAAATTTTCCCCAAACCCCTGACGCCCCCCTGTCCCCGCAGGGAGAACCCCCTCCCCGAGTACCGGGTGACCCTGGGGGTGCTGCAGCTCCTCTCCCCGCCCCCCGACGCCCAGGTGAGGGGCGTGGCCTGGGTGGCGCGCCACCCCGCCTATCGCGACTATCGCGACGACGGCGGCGAGGGGGAGGCGGCGGGCGGGGGGGACCTGGCGCTGGCGCGGCTGGACCCCCCCGCGGTGCCCTCGCGGTTGGTACGGCCCGTGTGCGTCCCCGCGGCCGGGGCGGCGTTCGCGCCCGGGACCAACTGCACCGTCACCGGCTGGGGACACGTGCGGACCGCCGGTGGGTGGCACCGGGGACAGCGGGGACAGCGGGGGGCTCTGGGGACACTGGGGACATCGGGGGGGTTTGGGGGCATTGGGGACATTGGGGGGATGGGGGACATTGGGGGCATTTGGGTCAATGGGACACTGGGGACATTGGGGGCATTGGGGGACATTGGGGGCATTTGGGGACACCGGCTGGAGACACGTCCGGACACTGGGTGGGTGGCACCGGGGGGACACTGGGGACACCGGGGACACCGGGGGGACACGTCCGGACAGACGGAGAGTGGCACTGGGGACACCGGGGCGGGGTCGGTGACCCCGGGGCGGGGTCGGTGACATCAGGGCGGGCTCGGTGACGCGCCGGTGACAGCGCTGTCCCCTCAGTGCCGCTGCCACCCCCCAAGACGCTGCAGCAGCTGGAGGTGCCGCTGCTGAGCCGGCGCCACTGCCGCTGCCTCTACGGGCTGGCGACAGGCGACGGCGGCGACAGCGGCGGCGACAGCGGGGCGGGGCTGGGGACACCCGCCGGGGACACCATCTGTGCCGGCTTCCCGCAGGGACAGCGCGACGCCTGCCAGGTGGGTGGCACCTGCCACCTGGCACCTCCCCCCCCGTGGCCCCGCCCACCCCCCCGTTGTCCCCGAGGTCCCTCTGTGTCCCCAAACCCCTCAGTGCCCCCAATGTCCCCTCAGTGTCCCCAACCCCCTCAGTGCCCCCAATGTCCCCTCAGTGTCCCCAACCCCCTGAATGTCCCCGATGTCCCCTCAGTGTCCCCAGGGTGACTCCGGGGGTCCCCTCACCTGCCGGCTCGGTGGCACCTGGCGGGCGTGGGGGGTCCCAATGTCCCCAATGTCCCCAGTGTCCCCAATGTCCCCTCAATGTCCCCAACCCCTTGAATGTCCCCAATGTCCCCCAGTGACCTCAATGCCCTTAGTGTCGCCTCAGTGTCCCCAATGTCCCCAACCCCCTCCATGTCCCCAATGTCCCCAGTGTCCCCAATGTCCCCAGTGTCCCCAATGTCCCCAGTGTCCCCGATGTCCCCTCACTGTCCCTCTTGTCCCCAGGGTGACTCCGGCGGGCCCCTCACCTGCCGGCTCGGTGGCACCTGGCACCTGGCGGGCGTGGTCAGCTGGGGCGACGCCTGCGGCCGCCCGGGCCGCCCGGGGGTCTACGCCGCCGTGTCCCCCCACCTGCCCTGGATCCTGTCCCTTGTCCCCGAGCTGTCCCCGCGGGCCCCGCCCCCCGGCCCCGCCCCCCCGGCCCCGCCCCCCGAGCCGGACCCGCCCTGCCCGCCCCACCCGGGATGGCCCCGCCCCCTGGCCCCGCCCACCCAGGGAGGGGACAGCTCGGGGACAGCGGGGGTGACACCGGGGGGGTGATGGTGCTGGCGCTGGTGCTGGGGGGGGTCCTGGGGCTGGTTTTGGGGTGAAAAACCCGAATTTTGGGGTCCAGGTTGGAGTTTTAGGGGAAAAAAAACCCCAATTTAGGAGGTCCTGGGCTCCATTTTGGGATGAAAACCCCAAATTTGGGGGATCCTGGGTCTGATTTTGGGGGGGGAACATCCGAATTTGAGGGGGGTCCAGGTTGGAGTTTTGGGGTGAAAACCCAAAATTTTGGGGGTCCTGGGTCTGATTTTTGGGGGGGAAACCCCCGAATTTGGGGGGTTCTGGGTGTGATTTTGGGGTGAGAAAGGCAAATTTTGGGGTCCTGGTCCCGATTTTGGGGGATCTTGGTCCTGATTTTGGGGGGAAACCCAAATTTGGGGGGCCCTGGGGGTGGTTTTGGGGCGAAAAAAGCGAATTTTGGGATCCTGGTCCTGATTTTGGGGGGTCCTGGTCCTGATTTTTGGGGTGAAAAACCCAAATTTGGGGGGTCCTGGTCCTGATTTTGGGGTGAAACCCCCTGGATTTGGGGGTGCCCCAAAAATAGAGAACGCCAAAAACGACCCTGAAAACCGAGGTGGGACCCCAAAATTTGGGAGCGGGAGCCCAAAATGGAGCCCTGGGACCCCCAAAAAATGGGGGGTGGGACCCCAAAACGACCCCTGGGACCCCCAAAATAAAAACCCTGAGACCCCAAAATCCCCCAAATTTCCCCGAAATAAAAACTCTCAGACCCCTCCCCCTCCTTTTCCTGCTTTATTTGGGGTTTGGGGGGAGGGGCCCCCGGAAGTTTGGGAGGGGGAGGGGAATGGGGACCCCAAAATTGGGGGGAAAAACCCAAAATTGGAGGGGGAAACCCCAAAAATCGGGGAAAAAAAAAATCCCAAAATTGAAGGGAAAATTCCCGAAATTGAGGGGAAAACCCCAAAACTGGAGGGAAAACTCCCAAATTCGATGGAAAAACCCCAAAATTGGAGGGAAAAAAAATCCCAAAATTTGGGGAAAAAACCCAAAATTGATGGAAAAAACCCCGAAATTTTTGGGAAAAACCCAAAATCTCCGGAATTTCCCCCAATTTCACTTCTTGGCCACCTTGGCCTGTTTGTGCTTCGGGGGCGCCCAGCGCAGGCAGATGGAGTCCACTGCAATTAGAGGGGGTTAATTAGCGTTAATTAGCATCGAAATTAGGGGGTAATTAATGGGGGAGGGTGTTAATTGGGGGTGGTAATTAATGGGGGGATGTTAATTAGGGGGGTAATTAACAGGGCGTGGTTAATGAGGGGAGTGTTAATTTGGGGGATAATTCATGGGAGCGTTAATTAGGGAGTGGTAATTAGGGGGGTAATTAACGGGGTCGTTAATTGGGGATGTTAATTGAAGGAGTAATTAATGGGGGTGTTAATTAGGGGGTAATTAACGGGAGGTGTTAATTGGGGGTAATTAGTGGGGGGTGTTAATTAGGGGAGTAATTAACAGAGTTATTAATTAATTAATAGGAATTAATTGTGTGTTCATTAATTAAGGGAGGAGCCTGACAGGGGTCACTGGACTGAACCATTCGGTACCGATCACATGGGGGGGTTCATTAAACTACATTCATTAATAAAGGCACATTAATTAATGAGCACGGTCCTTAACGGGAGCTCATTAGGGGCTCATTAACATGTCCTGTCAGTAATTAGTTAACAGGAATTCATTAAGAGAAATTAATTAAGGAAAATTAATTACAGGGGGAGCCTGAGGGGGGCCTCTGGACTGAACCATTTGGTACCAATCACATGGGGGGAGGTTCATTAAGCTACGTTCATTAATAAAGGAATGTTAATTAACGAGCATGGTCCTTAACGGGAGCTCATTAAAAACTCATTAACGTGTCATGTCATTAATTAATTAACACGAATTCATTAAGAGAAATTAATTAAGGGGGGAGCCTGAGGGGGGCCTCTGGACTGAACCATTTGGTACCAATCACGGGGGGGGTGGGGGAATCCATTAATAAAAGCGTGTTAATTAACAAAAACACTTCCTAACCCCTCATTAACGAACAGCCGCTCATTAAGGCCCATTAATTAACACAAATTAATGAAAGGGGGGCGGAGCCCCGGGACCGTACCACTCCCCACCAACCACGGGGGGGGGGGATCCTCTCCCTTTACCCCCCTCCCCCTCCACAATTAACCAATCCGGGGGGGCGGCGCTCATTACTGAGGGGTGCTAATTAACGAGCTAATTAACGAATTACCGGTGATGGGGGGTTTCTTGTACTGGGCGCTCTTGAGGTGCTCCTCCACCAGCTTGGGCGTGACGCAGATGACGTGCTGCCCCTTCCAGTACTTGACCATGTTCAGCGACTGCAGCGTGCTGATGATGTCCGTCTGCGTGATGCTGGTCATCTGGCTAAAGAGTGACCCCTGAGTGACCCCTGAGTGACCACTGAGTGTGAGTGTGAGTGTGAGTGACCCCTGAGTGACCACTGACCCATGGCAGTGCCCATCAGTGCCCGTGTTCAGCGACTGCAGCGTGCTGATGATGTCGGTCTGCGTGATGCTGGTCATCTGGCTAAAGAGTGACCACTGAGTGTGAGTGTGAGTGTGAGTGTGAGTGACCCCTGAGTGACCACTGACCCATGGCAGTGACCACTGAGTGACCCCTGAGTGACCCCTGAGTAACCCCTGAGTGACCCCTGAGTGACCCCTGAGTGACCCCTGACCACTACTGGTCCACATCTGAACTTCCACTGGTTCATACTGGTCTGTACTGGTTTATACTGGTTCCCATGGATTCCTATGGGGATTTTTGGGCCCATACTGGTCCATACTGGTTTATACTGGTTTATACTGGTCCTACCTGAGATCCTTGATGGACAGAGTCCCCCAGAAGTCCCTGAGGATCTCCAGGACCAGGGGCACTCACTGGTCTCTACTGGTTTATACTGGTTCCCATGGATTCCTATGGGGATTTTTGGGCCCATACTGGTCTGTACTGGTTTATACTGGTTTATACTGGTCCTACCTGAGGTCCTTGATGGAGAGGGTCCCCCGGAAGTCCCTGAGGATCTCCAGCAGCACCCAGGACCAGTAGCTGCGGTAGCTGAGCTTGCCCAGGTCCGAGAGCGGCTTCTCCGGGGAGCCCACGGTGCTCTCCAGCTTGGACAGCTCGTAGCCTGGGGCGGGGGGAAAACGGCCAAAACCAGCCAAAACCGGCCAAAATTCAGCAAAAAACAGCCAAAAACGGCCAAAATCACCCAAAATTCAGCCAAAACCCAGCCAAATCCACCCAAATTCTCTCAGATTTTCCCAAATTTTCCCAAAGTCTCCCCAAATTCTCCCAGATTTTGGGAAAACCCCCCCTCCAAACCCCAAATTTTGGGGGGTTTTGGGTGGTTTTGGCTGTTTTTGGGTGTTTTTTGGGTGGTTTTGGCTGTTTTTGGGGTGTTTTTGGGTGTTTTTTGGGTGGTTTTGGCTGTTTTTGGGTGGTTTTGACTGTTTTGGGGTGGTTTTGGCTGTTTTTGGGTGGTTTTGGCTGTTTTTGGGTGGTTTTGGCTGTTTTTGGGGTGGTTTTGGCTGTTTTTGGGGCACTGACTGAAGGCGATGAGGAATTTCCCGTAACCGCGGCGCTGGTACGGCGGCAGCGTCAGGATGCAGGCCACGTTGTTCCCGTCCGGGGACTCCTTTTCCTGCCAAAAACAGAAATTTTGGGAAAATTTAAAAATTTGGAAATGCTTAGGGGGGTTGGAGAGCCTCTAAATATTTGGGATTTGGGGGATTTTGGGGATTTTTTGGGGGGATTTTTTAGGATTTTTCGAGGGTTTTTGGGACATTCAGGGGTACGGGCTGCGTTGTTCCCGTCCGAGGACTCCTTTTCCTGTCAAACCCCAGGTGTGCCCAGGTGTGCCCAGGTGTGCCCAGGTGTGCTCAGGTGTGCCCAGCTGTGCCCAGGTGTGCCCAGGTGTGCCCCTCACCTTGGAGAAGTACCCCACGATGTGCGCCCCCTGCCGGTCCACCTCGGTCAGCAGGTAGAACACGAAGGGCTCCACGTCGAAGTACAGCGTCTTGTGGTCCAGGAACAGCTTGGCCAGCAGGCACAGGTTCTGGCAATAGATCTGACAAAACACACCTGAGCACACCTGAGCGCACCTGAGCGCACCTGGGGGGCTCAAATCCCCAAAAAAATCCCACAAAAATCCCACCAAAAACGACCTAAAAATGACCTAAAACAACCCAAAATCACCCCCAGGTGAGGATCTTGCCCAGGAGCTCACCTGGGGGATGTGGGACACACAGGTGACACACCTGGGCACACCTGGGCACACACCTGGGCTGGCTCACCTTGTGGTCCTTGCCGTCCACCTCGTAGACCGAGATGTTCCCCTTGCGGTAAATCTCCCGGCCCGGCGGCTGCCGCCACTGGCACTGCCCCTGCACAGGTGAGACCGACAGATGAGAGACAGGTGAGAGACAGGTGGGACAGGTAGAGCAAAAAAAAACCCCAAAAAAGCGCCCCAAAAAATGGGGAAAAAACCCCCAAAAAATCCCCAAAATGGGACCAAACCATCCCCAAACAGGTGAGACAGGTGAGAGACAGGTGAGAGAGGTATGGGACAGGTGAGGCAGGTGAGACAGGTGGGACAGGTGATAGAGCAGACCAGCATTCCAAAGTGCTCACCAGGTGCAGGCGGTAGCTCCGCTCGAATTTCATGTACTTGAGGCAGAACTCGCAGATCCAGAGCTTGGGCTGCTTCCCGTAATCCTCGGGGAAGGGCGAGAAGTACCAGGCGTCGATCTCGTAGTGCC
Organism: Phylloscopus whistleri; assembly: GCA_017589585.1. NCBI lineage: Eukaryota > Metazoa > Chordata > Aves > Passeriformes > Phylloscopidae > Phylloscopus > Phylloscopus whistleri. The sequence goes on along the minus strand of JADMLD010000300.1, from coordinate 26,336 downwards.
CGATGTGGATCTTGTCCACGTACTTCACCTTGGTGATCTGTGGGGGACAGGTGACACACCTGGGCACACCTGGGCACACCTGGGCTGGCCCAAAACCCGCAAAAACCCCACTAAAAATGACCCAAAAATGGCCAAAAATGGCCAAAAATGGCCCAAAACAGCCCAGGATCTCCTCCAGGTGAGGATCTTACCCAGGAGTTCACCTGGGGGATCTGGGACGGACAGGTAACACACCTGGGCACACCTGGAGTGACCCAAAATCAGCAAAACCCCCCCAAAAAATGAGCCTGAACCCCCCTGGGATTTGGGAATTCCCCGGGTTTGGGGTGCCCAGGTGGGACAGGTGAGACCTGAGCACACCTGGGGCACACCTGGGGCACACCTGGGCTGCCCCACCCCCCCCCCCAGTCCCACTCACGGCCTCGTGCTCCTTCTCCAGCGCCGCCGTGGTCGGGTCCATCTCGGCATAGGTCTGCAAAAACCAGTATGGACCAGTAAGAACCAGTATGGACCAGTACGGACCAGTATAAACCGGTGCAAACCAGTATAAACCAATAAAAACCAGCACAGACCAGTACAAAGCAATACAAACCAGTACAAACCAGTACAGACCAGTAAAAACCAGTCTGGACCGGTAACAGGCAACACAAACCAGTACAGACCAGTAAAGACTGGCACTTGACGCGCTCCCAGCCCCTCCCAGTTAATCCCAGGGCTCTCCAACTCCATCCCAGTTTGTCCCAGTCCATCCCAGTTCACTCCCAGTTTCCTCCCAGTTTATCCCTGTCCCTCCCAGTCCATCCCAGTTTATCCCAGTTTGTCCCAGTCCCTCCCAGTTCCCCTCAATGAACTCCCGGTGTCTCCAGGAGCTCCCCCTGGTGGCAGCTTTAGGAACTGCATCTCCCTTCCAATCCCTCCCAGTTTATCCCAGTTCATCCCAGTCCCTCCCAGCTCCATCCCAGTCCCTCCCAGATCCATCCCAGTCCCTCCCAGTTCATCCCAGTTCGTCCCAGTCCATCCCAGTTTATCCCAATCCATCCCAATTCCCCTCAACGAACTGCCAATGCCTCCATTAAAGTTCATTGAGCCGCTGCCTCTGGTGGCAGCTTTGGGAACTGCAGTGCCCTCCCAGTTTATCCCAGTCCCTCCCAGTTTATCCCAGTTTGTCCCAGTCCCTCCCAGTCTATCCCAGTCCCTCCCACTTTGTCCCACTTTGTCCCAGTCTGTCCCAGTCCCTCCCAGTTTATCCCAGTCCCCCTCAATGAACTCCCAGTGTCTCCACGAGCTCCCTCTGGTGGCGGCTTTGGGAACTGCAGCGCCCTCCCAGCCCCTCCCAGTTTATCCCAGTCCCTCCCAGTTTATCCCAGTCCCCCCAGTTTATCCCAGTTTGTCCCAGTCCCCCCAGACCTTCTGCACGTGGTTGATCTCGTCGTGTTTCCGTTTCTGGTTCCGGGTGATTTTGCGCTCGGGCTCCGCCAGCTCCCCCAGGAAGGGCTCCGAGCTCTTCTGGGCGGCCTCCTTGAGGCTCTTGCTGAGCGCCAGGCGGTTCCTGTCCACCCACTCGTCCAGGCGCCGGTTAACTGGGCAAACTGGGACTCACTGGTTTGAACTGGGAGCACCCCCATCCATCCAACCCAGCCCATCCTGCCCAAATCCTCCCAGTCTGGGGTTAACTGGGAGCACTGGGAGCACTGGGAGCCGTCCCAGGCGGTTCCTGTCCACCCACTCGTCCAGGCGCCGGTTAACTGGGCAAACTGGGACTCACTGGTTTGAACTGGGAGCACCCCATCCACCCTGTACTACCCGCTGTGTCTGAATCCCACCAGTACGGGCTTAACTGGGAGCACTGGGAGCCGTCCCAGGCGGTTCCTGTCCACCCACTCGTCCAGGCGCCGGTTAACTGGGGGCACTGGGAGTTACTGGTTTGAACTGGGAACATCCCCATCCATCCCACTGTATCCAAATCCTCCCAGTCTGTGGTTAACTGGGAGCACTGGGAGTTACTGGTTTGAACTGGGAGCACTGAGACACCTTCCCCAGCCCATCCTAATCACCCTCCAGTCCATCCCAGTCCCTCCCAGTTCGTCCCAGTCACTCCCAGTGCCCCCTAAACCCTCTCCCAGTGCCTCCCAGTATCTCCCAGTCCCTCCCAGTTTACCCCAGTCCATCCCAGTTCCCCTCAATGAACTCCCAGTGTCCCACGAGCTCCCCCTGGTGGCGGCTTTGGGAACTGCAGCGCCCTCCCAGTATAAACCAGTTCATCCCAGTTCCCTCCCAGTCCCTCCCAGTGCCCTCGAATCCCCTCCCAGTTTGTCCCAGTTTGTCCCAGTTTGTCCCAGTTTGTCCCAGTTTGTCCCAGTCCCCCCAGCACGCACAGCCCACGTAGTGCACGTAGAACTCCTCGCGCGCCTCCTGCTCGTTCAGGCGGGACTGGATCACCTCGGCCGAGTCTGCAATGGGGGGGACTGGTTTGGACTGGTTTGGACTGGGAGGGACTGGTTTGGACTGGGAGGGAACTGGGAGCAGCTCCCCATCCCCAGACCCCGCTCCCACCATTCCCAGTATCCCCAGTATCCCATCCCAGCCCCTCCCAGTATCCCCAGTATCCCATCCCAGCCCCTCCCAGTATCCCCAGTATCCCACTCCCAATATTCCCAGTCCCCCCCCAGTCCCGCCCAGTTCCCTCCTCGTCCATCCCAGTACTCCCAGTACCCCATCCCAGTCCCTCCCAGTTCCCTCCCAGTTCCGCCCAGTTCACTCCCAGTCCCTCCCAGTTCCCTCCCAGTCCCATTTCCCACCCCAAAATCTCCGTTTTTCACCCCAAAACCGCCGCGATTTTTGCTCCCAGCCCCTCCCAGTCCCCTCCCAGTCCCTCCCAGTCCCGTCCCAGTCCCTCCCAGTATAAACCAGTCCCCCCAGTCCCTCACGCCAGCTGCCGTCGGCCCTCCGGCACAGGTACGTCTCCCCGATCTCCACCGCCACCTCCGCGTCCCTGGCCGCTGCCCCCGGGCCCTGCGAGCCCCGCCCGGGCCCGGGACCCCCCCCGGGACCCCCCCCGGGACCCCCGGGAGGCTCCGGGAGCGCTCGGGGCCCCCCCGGGGCCCCCCCGGACCCGCCCGGGGCCTCCGGGGCCGCGCCGCCCGCCGCCGCCATCTTAAACCGCCGCGGAAGTGACGTCACGGCCGCCGGCGCCGCGGGCGGGGCGAGGCGCGGTCGCTAGGAGACGGCGCGGTGGGCGGGGCTTGGTTGCTCGGCGTTGCTAGGAGACGGCGCGGTGGGCGGGGCTTGGTTGCTCGGCGTTGCTAGGAGACGGCGAAAGGGCGGGAATTGGGTGCTGGGAGATAGAAAATGGCGGAATCGCGGTTGCTGGGGGCGGGGTTTGGTTGCCGGGGGCGTGGCCCGGCGTTGCTAGGAGACGGGACGCCGCTATCCCAGGGTGCACTGCGGGCCAGAAGGCTTTGGGGGCCTAAAAACCGGGATTTTGGGTCCAAAAATCGGGATTTTGGGTATAAAAATAGAGAGTTTGGGCCCGAAAAGGCCCAGGACTGGATCGAACTTGCCAGATTTGGACACTAATTCCCCTTTTTAGGCCCAAATTCCCAATTTTTCCACGCCAAGTTCCCAAGTTTTGGCCCCAAACTCCCGAATTTTTTCGTTTCCAAATTTCTGATTTTGGGGTTCAAAATTCCCTCTTTCTTCTGACCCCAAATCCCCGATTTTTTAGCTCCAAAACTTTCGATGTTTCACCCCAAAATCTCCATTTTTTACACAAATTTTTGGTGTTAAAATTCCCCATTTTTTTAACTCCAAATCTCCAGTTTTGGGGTTAAAATTCACGATTTTTTTGGACCCCAAATCCCCAACTTTTGACCCCAAATTCGGGGTTAATTTTTTTTTTGTTGTTTTACCCCAAATCCCCAATTCTTAATGTCAAATTCCCAATTTGGGGATTAAAATTCCCAAATTTTGGGGTTAAAATTCCCATTTTTTGTTAAAAATGGGGCTAAACCAGCCCAAAATGGCCAAAAACTGGAGCTAAACCAGCCCAAATCAGGAAAAACGAGGTAAACCAACCCAAACCAGCCCCAAACGACCCCAAATTGACCCCAATTAACCCAAACCCTCCCCAAATCGTCCCAACGTGACCCCGAACTGCCTCAAATCCACCGAAATTCCCCCAAAATTCCACCCCAAACCCCTCCAATTTCCCCCAAATCCGCCCGAAATTTCACCCAAAATTCCCAAATTCCCCAATTCCCACCCCAAATTCCCCAATTTCCACCCCAAATTTCCCGGTTTTTTACCCCAAAAAGACCAAAATCACCGAAATTCCATAAAATTTTTATTTTCCCGCCCTTTTTTCCCGCCAAAAGGGGCGTGGCCTGGCTCAGGGGGCGTGGTCCCGCGCTGGCTCCGCCCACTCCAGCCGCCACTCGTCCACGGCCAGCAGGGGGCGCTGCGTGTCCCAGCCGGCGGCCTCCAGCCCTGCAGGGGGCGCCCTCACGGTGAGAGGCCGACCAGAAAGTGCAACCCGGAAGTGAACCGGAAAAATGGGGAGGGGTTTATCGCGATTTCTCTCGCGACAGAAGCCGCACCAACCTCGCAGGAGGGCGGGGCCGAGGTCCCGGAAGAGCCGCGAGGTCTCGGCCAGGACCCCCCAGGGCACCGCGCCCGGCGCTGGGGGGAGGGGGGGGACAGAAAATTCCAGAAATTCAGCTCCAAAAATCCCAAAATTCAACCCCGAAATTCCCAAAATTCAGCCCCAAAATTCCCCAAATTTTCCCCCAAAATTCCCCAAATTCTGCCCCAAAATTCCCAAAATTCCCCCCCAAAATCCCCAAATTTTTTTGGGATTAATTAGGGATTTTTTAGGGATTTTTTAGGGAGTTGTTTGGGGAGTTTTTTGGGGATTTTTTAGCGAGGTTTTTGGGGCTTTTTTAGGGATTTTTTTGGGGATTTTTTAGGGAGTTTTTTGGGGATTTTTAGGGAGTTTTTTGGGGATTTTTTAGGGAGTTTTTTAGGGAGTTGTTTGGGGAGATTTTGGGGATTTTTTAGGGGTTTTTTGGGGATTTTTAGGGAGTTTTTTGGGGATTTTTTAGGGATTTATTGGTGATTTTTTAGCGTTATTTTACCGATTGTTTGGGGGATTTTTTGAGGATTTTTAAGGGATATTTTAGGGATTTTTTAGGGATTTTTTTGGGTTAGGGTTATGGTTACGGTTAGGGTTAGGGATTTTTTTAGGGATTTTTTAGGGAGTTGTTTGGGGAGTTTTTTAGGGATTTTTTGGGGATTTTTTAGCGATATTTTACCGATTGTTTGGGGGATTTTTTGGGGATTTTTAAGGGATATTTTAGCCCAAAAATTCCCAAATTCAGCCTTAAAGTTCCCCAGATTTTCCCCCAAAATTCCCCAAATTCAGCCCCAAATTTCGGCCCCAAAATTCCCCAAATTTGGCCTCAAAATTCCCAAAATTCGGCCCCAAAATTCCCACAAAATTCCCCAAAAATCCCCAAAAATCCCCAAAAAAATTCCAAAAAAATTCCCCAAATTCCCAAATTCCTCCCAAACACCCCAGACCCCCCAAATTCCCCAAACCCCCCTCAAAAAATCTCCTTTAAATCCCAAAAAAATCCCCAAAAAAATCCTGAAAAAATAAAAAAATGCCTTAAAAAATCCCCAAAAAATCCCCACAAAATTCCCCAAATCCCAAATTTCCCCAAATTCCTCACGGCAGCTCCTGAGGCGCCTCTGGAGGGGTCCCAGCCGCTCCCCCAGGGGGGTTTTGGCCCCCAGCTCCTCCCCCAGGAGCTGCTCCAGCAGCAGCGCCTGAGCGCAGCCCAGCAGGGCCGTGGGGGGCGGGGCTCCCCGGCGAAGCCCCACCCCCACCCAGCCTAAAAAGGAAAAAGGGGCGGGGTCAGTAAAGGAGTCACAAAAAAATAAAAATTTTGGTTTTTTTGCCCAAATTTTGGGACCCACCTCGGGAGGGGCGGAGCACGATGACGTAATCGGGGCCCCCACATTCCAGAGCTTTCCGGAATTCCGCCTCGCTGGGGAGAAAAAAAACGGGGAAAAATCCCAAAATCGGTAAAATTCCCAAAATTCCCCAAAAAAATCCCCCCAAGGATCCCCAAAAAATTCCTCAAAAGTCCCAAAAAATTCCCAAAAATTCCCCCCCAAAACCCCCCAAGAATCCCGAAAAAATCCCAAATAATTTCACCCCCAAAAATCCCCAAAAATTTTCCAAAAAATCCCAAGAATCCCAAAAAATTCCTCAAAAAATCCCCAAAAAGTCCCCAAAAAATTCCAAAGAATTCCCCAAAAAAATCACCAAAAATTTCCAAAAAATCCCAAGAATTTCCCTTCAACAATTCCCCCCAAATCCCCCAAAATTTCCAAAAAATTTCCAAAAATTCCTGAAAAATCCCAGAATTCTTCCAAAAAGTCCAAAAGATCCCCTGAAAAATCCCCAAACCCCCCCAAAATTCCCCCAAAAAATCCCAAGAAATTCCCCCAAAATTTCCAAAAATCCCAAAAATGCCCCCAAATCCTCAAAATTCTCCCCGAATTTCCCGGATTTCCCAGCATTCCCTGCTCACCTGCTCACCAGCTGCTCCCAGGACGCCCCCAAGTGGAGCCGGAGCCGCGAACCCAAACCTGGGGGGGTGGTGACGTCATCCAGGTGTGCCCAGGTGTGCCCAGGTGACCCCAAATGCCCCAAAATCCCACCCAGATGACCCCAAAATGACCCCAGGTGAGCCCAGATGACCCCAGGTGACCCCAAATCCCCCCCAGGTGACCCCAGGTGACCCCAGGTGTGTCCACCCCCCCACCTCACCTGGCAGCAGCGGCTCCCTGGGGTTCACCTGTTGTGGGCGGGGCAGCTCCATCTCGACCCCGCCCTTCCCCTGCCAAGCCACGCCCCTTCCCCCCTCGGCCCCGCCCCCTCGGAGCGCCCAGCCAATGGCGAGGCGGAGGCGGGGCCGGTTGAGGGAGGTCAGGGTCAGGGAGGCCAGGGCGGCCAGGTTGGAGCCCAGGTGAGCGGCCAGGAGGAGGCTCAGGGTGGCCCAGGTGAGGCTGGACAGGTGAGGGGCGTGGCCCAGGTGAGCGGGGACACGCCCACTTCTGATTAACCCACGCCCCTTCTAGGAAAAGGCAGGGCCGGCTCACCTGGGCCACGCCCACCTCACCTGGTTAAGCCCACCTCACACCAGGTGAGGGGCGTGGCCAGTTGAGCGGGGACGTGCCCAGTTCTGGCTAAGCCACGCCCACCTCATTAACTCCACCCCAAACCACACCCACCTCATTAATTCCGCCCCAAACCACGCCCACCACACCTGGGAGAGCCCAGACCTCCCACCAGGCCACGCCCACCCCACGTAGGCCACGCCCACTTGGATAAACCCCCCTGCAAAGCCACGCCCACCTCACTCCGGCTCCTCCCACCTCACCTAGGCCACACCCACCACAATTGAAACACCTTTAAGCCCCTCCCCTGTCTCCAAGCCCCTTCCCTTTCCAAGCCCCGCCCCTTCCCATCCTCAACCTTTTAGGCCCCGCCCCTTTTCCGAAACTCCTCCCCCTTCACCCCCCTCATTTAAGCCCCACCCCTTTCTGTGACCCCTCCCCCTTTAAGCCCCACCCCTTTAACCCCTCCAGGCCCCCTCCCCTTTAAACCCCGCCCATTTCCCCAGGCCACGCCCCTTTAAGCCCCTCCCATCACCAAAGCCCATTTAAACCCCCCCTTTAAGCCCCGCCCCTTTAACCAAACCCATTTAAACCCCGCCCCCTTCAAGCCCCTCCCCTTTATCCAAACCCACTTTAAGCCCCTCCCCTCACCCACCTCCTTTAAGCCCCGCCCCTTCCCCGAGCCACGCCCACTAAAGAGGCCCCACCCCCATTTTAACCCTTAAGCCCCGCACCCATTTAGGCCCCACCCCCTCAGGCCCCGCCCCCTCAGGCCCCGCCCCCTCACCATGGCCGCCCGTCCAGCAGGGGGAGCAGCAGCAGTGACAGCAGAAGCCCCGCCCCGTTCACCAGCGTCTCCTGCCCAGTATAAACCAGTATGCACCAGTACGGACCAGTACGGACCAGTATGGACCAGTATGGACCAGTTTAAACCGGTATAAATGGAAAAAACCAGTCCAAACCAGTGCTCCCAGTCCCACCTGGCTGCTGGTCTTGGAGGCCATCTTGGATATCTCACTAGGCGGCCATCTTGGATTACATGACTTGGCGGCCATCTTGGAATGGCAGCTCATTTGTCGCCCATTTTAGACCAGTATAAACCAGTATAAACCAGTATAGACCAGTATAAACCAGTGCTCCCAGTCCCACCTGGCTGCTGTCCTTGGCGGCCACGTCGGCCACGTTGTCCCGCCGGGCCTGGTGCACGGCCAAGGCCGCCCTGGTGGCGCCGCCAGCCACGCCCACCACGCACTGCCACCAGTAGAAACCAGTATGAACCAGTATGGACCAGTATAAACCAGTTTAAACCGGTATAAATGCGAGAAACCAGTATAAACCAGTAAAAACCAGTATGAACCAGTATAAACCAGTATAAACCAGTATAAACCAGTATAAGCGTTGACTCCCAGTCCCTCCCAGTACAGACCAGTCACCCGCCAAGGACTTCCCAGTTCAGCCCAGTCCCCTCCCAGTATAAGCCAGTAACGTCCCAGTCCCCTCCCAGTATAAACCAGTCCATACCAGTAGAAACCCCTAAAGCCCAAATAAACCAGTATAAACCAGTCAGAGCTCCCTCTCAATTGCCTCCCAGTATAAACCAGTACAAACCAGTTCCCTCCCAGTCCCTCCCAGTGCCCTCCCAGTCCCCTCCCAGTCCTTCCCAGTCCCTCCCAGTGCCCTCCCAGTCCCCTCCCAGTGCCCTCCCAGTCCCTCCCAGTTCCCTCCCAGTCCCACCCTGGCCGCGGCTGCCATGATCAGGAGGGCGGGGCCGAGGCTCAGCCAATGGGGAGCGAGGATTTCCAGCACCAGGGCGACGTCATTGAGCAGGTCCGCCATGAACCTGCCGGGGTGGGTGGGGCCTGACCTTATATGGAGCAGTGGGCGTGGCCACGGCCAAAAAAGGGGCGGGGCTTGGGAATCCAGTGTGATATGTGGTGAAATGGAGGGGACGGGGCTTAGGTGGGAGTGGCCATATATGGGGAAAGGGGCGGGGCTTGGGATCCAGTGTCATCTGTGTAAAAGGGGAGGGGCTTAAGGGGGAATGGCCATACATGGCAAAAGGGGCGGGGCTTGGGATTAAGTGCTGAATGCGGTGAAGGGGGCGGGGCTTAAGTGGTGGGAGTTGCCATGTATGGGAAAAGGGGCGGGGCTTGGGATCCAGTACCATGAAAAGGAGGGGTGGGGCTTAAGTGGGAGTGGCCATATATGGGAAGATGGGCGGGGCTTGGGGTGGGAGCCATATCTGGTGAGGAAGGGGCGAGGCTTAAGTGGGAGTGGCCATATATGGTAAAGAAGGGGCTGGGCTTGGGGTGGGAGCCATAGCGGGCAAGGAAAGGGGCGGGGCTAAAGTGGGAGTGGCCATATATGGGAAAAGGGGCGGGGCTTAGAATTCAGTGTCGTGTGGTGGAGGGGCGGGGCTTAAGTGGGAGTGGCCATATATGGTAAAAGGGGTGGGGCTTGATATTCATTGCCATATGTGGTGAATGAGGGGGCGGGGCTTAAGTAGGATTGGCCATATATGGGAAAAGGGGCGGGGCCTCACCGCCATTGCTTGGCCTCACAGTCCAGGTGGCTCCTGGGGGAGGGAAACCAGTACGGACCAGTATGGACCGGTATGGACCAGTATGGACCAGTATAAACCAGTACAGACCAGTATGGACCAGTACGGACCAGTATGGACCAGTATGGACCTCCCAGTTCATTCCCAGTCCCCTCCCAGTTCCCTCCCAGTCCCCTCCCAGTCCAAACCAGTCCAAACCAGTCCAAACCAGTCTAGCCCAGTCTCACCCCTGCAGCCACACGAAGCCAATCCGGGTGAGGATCCCGACGCCGTCTGCGGGAAAAACCCGGGAATGCTGGGAAATTCCGGGAATTCGGGGAATTTTGGATTTTTAGGGAATTTTGGGAAAATTGGGGGAATTTTTGGGGAATTTCCCATCATGCCCCACGCACCTCTGAGCACCCAGGTGAGCGCGGCCGCGCTGGCCGAGGCGGCGCCGTCCCCGACCCCGACGGCCTCGAGCACGGCCCGGGCAGAGAGAGAGGAGGCCAGGCTGGAGCAGAGAGCCTGGGGACCAGTATGGACCAGTATGGACCAGTACGGACCAGTACGGACCAGTAAGGACCAGTACGGACCAGTATGGACCAGTATGGACCAGTATGGACCAGTACGGACCAGTATGGACCAGTATGGACCAGTATGGACCAGTACGGACCAGTATGGACCAGTATGGACCAGTATGGACCAGTATGGACCAGTATAAACCAGTATGGACCAGTATGGACCAGTATAAACCAGTACGGACCGGTATAAACCAGTATAGACCAGTATGGACCAGTACGGACCAGTACGGACCAGTATGGACCAGTATGGACCAGTATGGACCAGTACAGACCAGTATGGACCAGTATGGACCAGTATGGACCAGTATGGACTGGTATAAACCAGCATAGACCAGTATGGACCAGTATGGACCAGTATAAACCAGTACGGACCAGTACGGACCAGTATGGACCAGTATAAACCAGTACGGACTGGTATAAACCAGTATAAACCAGTATAGACCAGTATGGACCAATATGGACCAGTATGGACTGGTATGGACCGGTAGGGACCAGTATGGACCAGTATAAACCAGTCTGGACCCTCCCAGTCCCACCCGGCTGTTGGCCTTGCCGGCCATCTTGAATAACTCACTAGGTGGCCATCTTGGATTACGTCATTTGGCGGCCATCTTGGAATGGTAGCTTATTTGTCACCCATTATAGACCAGTATAAACCAGTACAAACCAGTACAAACCAGTCTCCCCAGTACCTGCAGGCTGTCCCAGCACTGGTAGCGGGCGTAGTCGGGGCTGACGCTGTCGGGGAAGCCCTGGGGGAGCAGCACCCGCTGGGAATTCCCAAAATTCCCGAAATTCCCGGAAAAAAATTTGGGGGAAAAAAGCGGGAAAATGTCACCGGGGGGGGGAGGGGAGGAGGAAGGGAAATCCTGAGAGATTTTCACAAAAAATTCCCAAAAATTCCCCAAAATTCCACCCAAAATTTCACCCAAAATTCCCCCAAAGTTCCCAAAATTTCTAAAAATTCCACCCAAAATTCCATCCAGAAATCCCCAAAATTCCTGAAAACTCCACCCCAAAATTCCCCAAAGTTCCACCCAAAGTTCCCAAAAATCTCCAAAAATTCCCCAAAAATCCCTCAAAACTTTCTTAAAAATTCCCCAAAATTGCTTAAATTTCCCCAAAAAATCCCTTAAAAAATCCTCCAAAATTTCCCCAAAAGTCCCAAAAAAATTCCCATAAAAACTCCCCCCCACCCCCCTAACGCCTCCAATTCCCAGCAGCCCCCGCGATTTCCCGTCAGCCCTCACGGCGGCGGCTCTGCGCATGCGCTCTCGCGGCCCGGAGATTCCCGCGCTGTTCCCGAAGCGCTGGAGACGCCCCCGAGGTCCCGCGCGGTACCGCGAGATCTCGCGAGAGCCCCAGAAATCTCGGCCGAGTGCGCCGCCTGCCGGGGGGGAAAAAGGGGAAAAGTTCGGGGATTAAAAAATAAAAAAAAAATAAAATTTTCAATTTTTTTTTTATTATTTTTGGGAAATATTTTTATTATTGTTATTGGGGATTTTTTGGGGGGTTTTTTGGGGGGAATTTTTTGGGAATTTTGAGATTTTTTTGGTACCTTTGGCGATTTTTGGGGGATTTTATTTGGATTTTTTAGGGGATTCTTTAATTTTGATTTTTGGGGATTTTTTGGAAATTTTTTTGGGATTTTTGGGGGCAATTTTTTGGGATTTTTGGGGATTTTTTAAAAGAAATTTTTGGGCGATTTTTTGAGGATTTTTTGGGATTTTTTGGGAATTTTTTTGGGATTTTATTTGGATTATTTGGGGTTTTTTTTTAGTTTTGATTTTTTCGGGATTTTGGGGGATTTTTGGGGGAATTTTTGAGGAATTTTTTGGGAATTTTTGTGCATTTGGGGGAAATTCTGTGGATTTTTTTGGGAAATTTTTTTGGGATTTTTTGGGAAGATTTTTTTGAATTTTTGGGGGATTTTTAAATTTAATTTAATTTTATTTGGATTTTTTTGAGCCTCTGCGGATATTTTCCCAATTTTTTGGGGTAATTTGACCAATTTGAGATATTTTTGACGCCGCTTTCCCGGGAATCCGAGAAATCCCGGGAAGAATTTTAAAAATTCGGGATTTTTGGGAGATTTTGGGGAAAAAATTGGGGAAATTTTAACAAATTCGGGGCAATTTCAACCTCGCGGCGCCGATTTTGGGTGAATTTCGGGCGATTTGGGGTCGATTTTGGATAATTTCCGCACGCCGGAGCCGGTTTTGGGGGTCCCGACGCTGATTTTGGCCGATTTTGGGGCATTTTGGGCGATTTTGCGGCGTTTTTGGCGTTTTCCCCCCCTTTCCCCGTTACCCTCCGGTTCCTCCATTGGCACTTCCGGTGGTGGCGCTTCCGGCTTCCGGTGTTGCCATGGTGACGGCGGCGCTCTGGCCACGCCCCTTTTCTCATCTCTATGGTCACGGCGGAGCCGCTCCGGCCCCGAGGCCTCCGGAACTCGATGGTGGCGGCGGAAATTCCCCAAAATTCCCCCAAATTCCCCCAAATTCGCCCCAAATCTCCCAAAATTCCCCCGAAATTCCCAAATTTCCCCCAAATCCCTCCCGAAATTCCCCCAGATTTCCTCGAAGCCCCAAAATGGCCCCAAATCCCCCCCAAAATTCCCCAAATCCCCCAAATTTTTTCCCCCAATGACCCCGAAGTGACCCCCAGGTGACCCCGTGACCCCCAGGTGACCCCAAGAACTCCAGTCCGACACCGTGGGAACGACTCCGAGCGTTTTTATTGGCTGGGGGGGAAGAACAAGAGGGGGCGGGGCCAGCGAGGGGTCACTCAGGGGTCAAAAGTCGAGGGCTGGGGGGGGAGGGGGAGGAGGAAAAGGTCAAAGGGCGGCGAGAGCTGGGGGGGGAGGGGACCTTGGGGTGACCTTGGGGTGACCTTGGGGGGGTCCAAGGTCACTTTGGGGTGACCAAGGATGACCAAAAACGACCAAGGGTCACTTGGGGTGGTCAGGGGTGGCCTTGGGGTGGCCACGAGTGACCAGAAGTGACCGGGGGTCACTTGGGGGTGGCCATGGCTGACCACGAGGTGACCACCAGAGGTGACCACGAGGTGACCACGGCAAACCAGCGCCAGGTAACCTGCAGAGGTGACCACACCTGACCACCAGGTGGCCACAGATAACCACCAGAGAACCACCCCTGACCACCAGGAGACTCCATAAAACCACCAGGTGACCACCCCTGACCCCTCCAAGTGACCACCAAAGCTCACCATGAAGTGGCCACCACAGCTGACCACCCCTGACCACCAGGTGACCACAGATGACCACTAGAGAACCACAGACGACCACGAGGAGACCCCATAAAACCACCAGGAGACTCCATAAAACCTCCAGGTGACCATGGATAACCCCCCCAAGTGACCATCAAAGCTCACCATGAAATGGCCACCACAACTGACCACCAACCGACCGTGAGATGACCACCCCTGACCACCAGGTGACCAGAAGACCACGAGGAGACTCCATAAAACCTCCGGGTGACCACAGACGACCACCCGAGAACCACCCCTGACCACGAGGAGACCCCATAAACCCACCAGGAGACCCCATAAAACCTCCGGGTGAGCACCCCAGCCCCCCAGGTGAGCCCCGGGAGGTCCCCTCAGCTGATGTAGACGCGGTGGAAGTCGTGGGCGCCGAAGGCGGCGTTGCACTTGGGGCACTTGCGCTGCCGCGTGTCGTAGCGGCTCTTGACGCACTCGAAGCAGAAGACGTGGAAGCACTTGGTCAGCACCGCGTCCTTCTTGCGGGCGTTGCAGCACGGGCACGTCAGCCGCGCCTGCGCGGGGGCAGAGGGGTCAGCGAAAGGTCAGGGGTCGTTTAGGGGTCATCCGGGGTTAATTAGGGCGGTCAGGGGTCGTTAATGAGGTTGGTTAAGGTCATTGAAGGTCAAGGGAGGTCATTGAAGGTCACCCAAGGTTCTGGAAGCCCCCAGGAAGCTCCCAGAAGGTTCCGGAAGCTCCCACAAAGTTCTGGAAGCTCCCGGAAGGTCCCAGGAAGTCCCAGAAGCTCCCAGAAAGTCCCGGAAGGCCCCGGGGCGGGGGGTCTCACCCGGTACTCCTTGATCTCCTCCTGCAGGATCTGGTCGGCGTCGGCGTAAACTTCGACCTTGCGCTGCTTCTCCAGCTTCCGGCGCAGCCGCGACAGCTCCTCCTGGCACGGCAAAAATCGCACAAATTCAGCCCAAAAATTCAGCCCAAAATCAACCAAAAATTCAGTCCAAATTACCCTAAAATTACCCTAAAAATCACCCATCAGTCACCGAAAAATTGCCCCACATTCACCCCAAAATTCAGCCAAATCACCCCAAAAATCAGCCAAAATTATCCCCAAAATCACCTTAAATTACCCCCGAAATTCACCTCAAATTCAGCTGAAATCCAGCCAAAATTATCCAAAAATTCACCCCAAAGTCAGCCAAAACTCACCCAAAAATCACCATAAATTTACCCCGAATCGCCCCAAAAGTCACTCAAAGTCACCTAAAACTCACCCAAAATTACCCCAAAATTCACCAAAAAATCACCAAAAAATCACCGCAGCATTACCCCAAAATTCGTTCCAAATTCACCCCAAATTCACCCCAATTTTACATGAAAGTCACCCCAAATTCTCCCCCAAATTTACCCAAAATGCAGCCAAAATTCACTCAGAATTCACCCAAATTCACCCCAAAATTCACCCGAAATTCCCCCAAAATTCACCCCAATTTCCCCCAAAACTCAAAAAAACTCCCCAAAAAATCCTCTCAAAAAATCTCAAAAAAATCCCCCCAAATTCCCCCAAATTTCAAAAAAAACCCTCAAAAAAAATCCCAAAAAATCCCCAAAATTCCCAAAATCCCCCCCGAAATTTTGGGAATTCCCAGCTCCCCCCTCACCTGGGCTCTCTTGAGGCTCAGCGACTCCTTGTCCTTGGCGGCGCGGTTCTCTGCGGCGCACACCTGCAGCTCCCGCAGCCGCGCCTGCACGTGCTCACCTTGGGCACGCAGATCCTCGGCCAGCTGGGCCGCCTCCACTGCCTAAAAACACACCTGAGTTACCTGAGATACACCTGAGCCATGTATCACACACCTGAGATACACCTGGGCACACCTGAGATACACCTGGGCACACCTGAGCCATGTATCACACACCTGAGATACACCTGAGCCATGTATCATACACCTGAGATACACCTGAGATACACCTGAGCCATGTACCATACACCTGAGATACACCTGAGCCATGTATCATACACCTGAGATACACCTGGGCACACCTGAGCCATGTATCATACACCTGAGATACACCTGAGATACACCTGAGCCATGTACCATACACCTGAGATACACCTGAGCCATGTATCATACACCTGAGATACACCTGAGATACACCTGAGCCATGTATCATACACCTGGGATACACCTGAGATACACCTGAGCCATGTATTATACACCTGAGACACACCTGAGCCATGTATCATACACCTGAGATACACCTGGGCACACCTGAGTTACACCTGGGCACACCTGAGATACCTGGGATATACCTGGGATACACCTGGGCACACCTGAAATACACCTGAGTTATACCTGAGCACACCTGAGTTACCTGGGATACACCTGACCACACCTGAGCACACCTGGGGGTACCTGTGACACACCTGAGCTCACCTGTGACACACCTGAGCACACCTGTGCTCACCTTTCTCTTGTGCAGCTCCAGCACCTGTGAGCGCAGGTTCAGCTCTGACACCTGGGCACACCTGAGGGTACCTGTGACACCCCTATCTCACACCTGTGACACACCTGAGCTCTATTCTGACACACCTGTGACACACCTGAGCTCACCTGTTCACACCTGTGCTCACCTTTCTCTTGTGCAGCTCCAGCGCCTGCGAGCGCAGGTTCAGCTCCTTCTCCACGGCGCCCAGGGCGCTCTGCAGCCCCCGCTCCTTCTCCTCCAGCTTCTGCACCACCTGCAGCTGCGCCTCCACCTGCCCAGATCGTTCATTAATCGTTCATTAATCGTTCATTAATCGCTGAGTAATAGCTAATTTAACCTAACGCCTAATAAACCCTAATTAACACCTAATAATAATTCATTAACCAGGTTCTCACCTGTGCCTTGAGCGCCAGCACCTGCTCGGCCAGCTCCTCACACAACTAATAATTGTGATTATTAATTATTAAAGCACCATTAATGGCCATTAATAACTATTAAAAGACTAATAAATGCCATTAACAGCTATTAAATAATAATTAGTGGTTAATAATGATATGAACTGCTCCTAAATGTCTATTAACGCTTATTATACACTATTAGCCTTTCTTAACAACTATTAATGACTTGTTAATGGCTATTAATGGCTATTAGCTCCCTAATAAACGCTATTAATTCCTAATAAATCCTCATTAATCACTATTAATTACTAATTAACGAGGATTTTGGGGGTCTGACCTGCGCCTTGAGCGCCAGCACCTGCTCGGCCAGCTCATCCTTCTCCTCGCGCAGCAGCTTGTGGATCTGGTTGGCCTTGATGCGCTCGGACATCAGCTTGAAGTTGGCGTCGTCCTTCTCGCGCAGCTGCTGCAGCAGCCGCAGGTTCTGCTCCTGCATGTCCTCGAAGGCCTGGCCCGTCACGTCCATCTCCGACAGCAGCGCCTCCTCCTCCTGCACGGGGGCAAGATGGCCGCCGTCAGGGGGCGGGGCAAAGGGGCAAGATGGCTGCCGTCAGGGGGCGGGGCAAAGGGGCAAGATGGCTGCTGTCAGGGGGTGGGGCAAAGGGGCAAGATGGCTGCTGTCAGGGGGCGGGGCAAAGGGGCAAGATGGCTGCCGTCAGGGAATGGGGCAACATGGCTGGGGGCAGGGCAATGGGGTAAGATAGCCGCTGTCAGGGGGCGGGTCAAAGGGGCAAGATGGCTGCTGTCAGGGGGCAGGGCAAAGGGGCAAGATGGCTGCTGTCAGGGGGCAGGGCAAAGGGGCAAGATGGCTGCTGTCAGGGGGCGGGGCAAAGGGGCAAGATGGCTGCCGTCAGGGAATGGGGCAAGATGGCTGCCATTTGGGAATAGGACAAGATGGCTGCCGTCAGGGCAGGGCAAGGTATCAGGGAATGAGGCAAGATGGCTGCCATTGGGGGTGGGGCAAGGGGCAAGATGGCCGCCATCAGGGGATGGGACAAGATGGCTGCCGTTGGGCAGTAGGACAAGATGGCCGTCATCAGGGGGTGGGGCAAGATGACTGCCGTTGGAAGCAGGGCAAAATGGCCACCGTCAGGGGGCGGGACAAAGTGTCAGGGAATGGGGCAACATGGCTGCCGTTAGGGGGCAGGGCAATGGGGTAAGATGGCTGCCGTCAGGGGGCGGGGCAATGGGGCAAGATGGCTGCCGTCAGGGGGCGGGGCAAAGTGTCAGGGAATGGGGTAAGATGGCTGCCGTTGGGAGCAGGGCAAGATGGCCGCTGTCAGGGGGCGGGGCAAAGTGTCGGGGAATGGGGCAAGATGGCTGCCGTTAGGGGGCGGGGCAATGGGGCAAGATGGCTGCCTCAGGGGGTGGGACAAGATGGCCGCCGTTAGGGGGTGGGGGAAAATGGCCGCCAGCAGGACATAGGACAGAGTGGCTGCCATTAGGGCAAGCGGGTGTGTCCCTCACCTGTCCCAGGTGTCCCTCACCTGTCCCCAGCTGTATCTCACCTGTCCCAGGTGTATCTCACCTGTCCCAGGTGTGTCTCACCTGTCCCCGCTGTATCTCACCTGTCCCCAGGTGTCCCTCACCTGTCCCAGGTGTATCTCACCTGTCCCCAGGTGTGTCTCACCTGTCCCCAGGTGTGTGTTACCTGTCCCCAGGTGTCCCTCACCTGTCCCAGGTGTGTCCCTCACCTGTTTGGTGGCCGCCAGCCGCCTCTGCAGGTGCTCGATCTGCCCCCAGGTGTGCCCAGGTGTGTGTTACCTGTCCCCAGGTGTCCCTCACCTGTCCCAGGTGTATCTCACCTATCCCAGGTGTCCCTCCCCTGTCCCCAGGTATATCTCACCTGTCCCCAGGTGTGCCCAGGTGTGTGTTACCTGTCCCCAGGTGTCCCTCACCTGTCCCCAGGTGTCCCTCACCTGTCCCCAGGTGTGTCTCACCTGTCCCAGGTGTGCCCAGGTGTGTCTCACCTGTCCCCAGGTGTCCCTCACCTGTCCCAGGTGTCCCTCACCTGTTTGGTGGCCGCCAGCCGCCTCTGCAGGTGCTCGATCTGCTCCTCGCTCAGCCGCAGCCGCCTCAGCGCCTCCTCGTCCGCCAGCTTCTTGCTCTCGCGGCGCTCGCGCTCCTCCAGCTCCCGCCAGCGCCCGCGCAGCTCCTCCAGCTGATTAATTAGTCATTAGTTATCATTAATTAATCATTAATTAATCATTAATAACCGTTAAACCAACCATTAATCATCAAGGAATGATTAACGATTGAAATAAGGTTCAGCTCTCGCGGCGCTCGCGCTCCTCCAGCTCCCGCCAGCGCCCCCGCAGCTCCTCCAGCTGATTAATTAATCATTAATAATCATTAATTAATCATTAATTAATCATTAATAACCGTTAAACAAACCATTAATCATCAAGGAATGATTAATGATTGAAATAAGGTTCGGCTCCCACCAGCGCCCCCACAGCTCCTCCAGCTGATTAATTAAACAGCAATTACTCATTAATTAGTCATTAATAATCAACAATCGCTAATTAACCAATAATAAATTATTTTAAGCTGGGTGAAGGATTAATGACCCAGAGCAGTTTTGGCTCTTGCGCCCCCGCAGCTCCTCCAGCTCGTTAATTAACCGGTAATCAGTCATCAATTAATCGATTAATTACCTAATCAGCGCTAATTACCTCGGCCTTGCTCTTCCTCTCGGCCGCCATCAGCGTCACCTTGTCCCGCTGCTCCTTGGGCGCCGACTTGTACATGTCCAGCAGCAGCTTCATCTCCTTCTGGTTCTCCTGCGCCTTCCTGGGGCCATTTGCACCTCATTTGCATCTCATTTGCATATTCAAAAACCACGCCCCTTTCCTTGGCTCCACCCCTTCGATTATTTGGCTCCACCCACTTCAATTTCATTCAAAATTCCCCAAAATTGGACCAAAAATTGGCCCCAAATTTCATCTTTTTCTGGCTCTCCTGCCCTTTCTTGAGGTCATTTACGTCTCATTTGCATATTGGGAATGGCCACGCCCCTTTGTTGGGCTCCGCCCCCTTCGATTCGACTCCAAACTCCCCAAAAATCTTCGAATTTCCCCCCCAAAATCCCCTAAAATTTCCCTGATTTTCCCCCAAAATCTCTGGCCACGCCCCCTCCCGGACGCCTCCCCTGACATTCCCGCCCCCTCACTTGCATCTCATTTGCATAAATACCTAATTAAAAACCTTTAAAAATCCTCATTTTCCCAAAAATCTCCTAAAATTCCACCGATTTTGCCCCAAAATCTCTGGCCACACCCCCGAACCCCTCCCCTGCCCCCTCATTAGCATCTCATTTGCATACTCACTTTAGCTCCGCCCTCAGTTGCTTCAGCACCTCCGAGTCCTTCTTCTTCCCCTCCTCTGGCCCCGCCCCCTTGGGCCGCTCCCGCCCCTCCCCCCGGGCCCCGCCCCCATCCCCCGCTCGGGGCGGGGCCTGGCGGGGGCGGCGGGGGGGGGCGGGGAGGAGGGGGCGGGGCTTGGGAAGGGGCGGGGTTTGGGGCGGGGGAAGGGGCGGGGTTTGGCAAGGGGGCGGGGCCTGGGGGGGTTTCTTCCTCTTCCTCTTTGGGCGGGGGAGGGGCGGCGGCTTTGGGTGGGTCCTGGGGGGCAGGCCTGAGCTGGAGGAGGCCACGCCCTCTTTGTCATCGGAAGGGGGAGGGGCTGGGGCGGAAGGAGTGGGCGGGGTTTCCTCGGAGGGGGGCGGGGCTGAGCTGGAGGAGGGGGCGGGGCCTGAGGAGGAGGAGGAGCTTGAAGGGGGAGGGGGGCGGGGGAGGGGCAGGGCTGGGTGTGGGCGGGGCCCCGCTGGCCTGGAGGCGGAGCTGGGACAAAAAGGGGGAGGAGTCAGGAGGCCACGCCCATTTAACCCCACCCCCACTGAAATTGCACTGTTGGTCAAGACCACGCCCCCTTTTTAAAGGCCACGCCCACTTAAGCCACACCCCCTCACTTTTAAAGAGACCCCAACCCCTTTCCAGTTAGGCCACACCCCCTCTCAGTGACGTCACTCAGCTCTGAAAGAGGCCACGCCCCTTTCAGTGACGTCACCCCTTGTGGCTGCCCCACCCCTTTAAGCCACGCCCCTGCTCTTCAAGAGACCACGCCCCCTCTTAAAGCGACCGCACTCTTAAAGGGGCGGCGGCTCCTGAAACAACCGAGCCGGGGGCCCCAGGTGTGCCCAGGTGTGCCCCAGGTGCCCCCAGGTGTGCCCAGGTGTGCCCAGGTGTATCCCAGGTGTATCCCAGGTGTGCCCAGGTGTGCCCAGGTGTATCCCAGGTGTGCCCAGGTGCACCCAGGTGCCCCCAGGTGTGCCCAGGTGTATCCCAGGTGTGCCCCAGGTGCCCC
The DNA here is from genome assembly GCA_017589585.1 of Phylloscopus whistleri. Taxonomy (NCBI): domain Eukaryota; kingdom Metazoa; phylum Chordata; class Aves; order Passeriformes; family Phylloscopidae; genus Phylloscopus; species Phylloscopus whistleri. The sequence continues at coordinate 5,484 of JADMLD010000300.1, read as the reverse complement.
CAGGTGTGCCCAGGTGTGCCCCAGGTGCCCTCAGGTGTGCCCAGGTGTATCCCAGGTGTATCCCAGGTGTGCCCAGGTGCCCCCAGGTGCGCCCAGGTGCCCCCAGGTGTATCCCAGGTGTATCCCAGGTGCCCCCAGGTGTGCCCAGGTGTGCCCCAGGTGCCCCCAGGTGTGCCCAGGTGTATCCCAGGTGTGCCCCAGGTGCCCCCAGGTGTGCCCAGGTGCCCCCAGGTGTGCCCCCAGGTGTGCCCAGGTGTATCCCAGGTGTATCCCAGGTGTGCCCAGGTGTGCCCAGGTGTGCCCAGGTGTGCCCCCAGGTGCGCCCACCTTGCCGATCTCGGCCTGCACCTCGCGCAGTTTCCGTTTGTAGCGCTGCACGTCCCCCTTGAGCTGGTGGTTGTGGTTCTGCAGGGAGCTGATCAGGTGGCGCATCTCCCGGTTGATGGGGCCTGCCCAGGTGAGACAGGTGCGACAGGTGAGGGACAGGTGGGACAGGTAAAAAAAAAAAAAAGCCAAAAAAAGCCAAAAAAAGCGGAAAAAAACCCCAAAAATGGGGAAAAAACCCAAAAACCCCAAAATGGGGTCAAACCCTCCTCAAACAGGTGAGACAGGTGAGACAATTGACACAGGTGTGCCCAGGTGTGTCTCAGGTGTGCCCAGGTTTCCAAACCCACCTGAGGCGCCACCAGGGAACCAAAAACCACCAAAAATCTCCCAAAATTCACCCAAATTTCTCCCAGGTGTGCCCAGGTGTGCCCAGGTGCCCCCAGGTGTGCCCAGGTGCCCAAACCCACCTGAAACGCCACTGAGGAACCAAAAACAACCAAAAAACCCCCAAATTTCGCCCAAATTTCTCCCAGGTGTGCCCAGGTGTGCCCAGGTGTGCCCAGGCTCACCTGCCTGCTCGTTGGCGGCCAGGTTCTGCTCGAACTCGATGCGCAGCATCTCGTACTCCTTGCGCACCTGGGCCAGGGTGTCCTCCAGCTGGATCACCTCGGTGCGCAGCCGCTTCTGCACCCCCAGCTCGTCGCTCTGAGGAAATTCCAGAACATTCCGGAAATTTGGTGGCAATTTCAGGGAATTTTTGGAGAATTTCAGGAACTTTTGGCATTTTTTCCAAATTTTTTCTAAAATTTTTTTGGTTTTTTTTTTGTTTTTTTTTTTTTAATTTTTTTTGACTTTATAAAATTTTTAAAAAAATTTTTTTTTTTTAATTTTTTTGGAAATTTTTGAGTTTCCTCAATTTTTTTCTGATTTTAAAATTTTTTTCTATCATTTGCAAATTTTGTAACTTCTCTTAAATTTTCACTGAATTCTTATTAAATTTTTTAATTCTTTAAAAGCTTTTTTGAATTTCTCTGATTCTTTCTGAATTTTTCCCATTTTTTTTTCTGATTTTTAAAAATTTTTTTGGAATTTTTTTCCGATTTTTTTTTTAATTATTATTTTTTTCAAGTATTTTTTATTCTAATTTTTTAAATTTCTTTTCTGATTTTTTAAGATTTTTTATCAAAATTTTTAATTTTTTTTTGAAATGATTTCCCCCAAAATTTTTTCCATCTTTTTTCCAGGAATTTTCAAGATTTTTTTTGATTTTTTTTGTATTTTTGGAAGACCCCAAATGACCCCGGGTGACCCCAAATCCCACGGTGACCCCCGGGTGACCCCTGGGTGACCCCTGGGTGACCCCCGGGTGACCTCTTGGTGACCCCTGGGTGACCCCCGGGTGACCCCTGGGGGACACCAGGAGCCACCTCCACCTCCCCAAAATGGCGCCGGCGGCCATCTTGGATGACCAATTCTGGGAGTGATGGCGCCGGCGGCCATCTTGAATCAGAACAATTTGGATTTAAATGACCCCGAACGACCCCAAAGCGGCCAGGTGACCCCCAGGTGACCCCAGGTGACCCCCAGGTGACCCCCAGGTGACCCCAGGTGACCCCGGCCGCACCTCCATGTGCTCGATGTGCCGCAGGTGGCTGTTCTTGGTGGCCTGCAGCAGCGCCCGCGCCTCGTCCAGCTGCGTCTTCACCTGCAGGCTCTCGTGGTAGAGCAGCGAGAACTGCGACTGCAGCACCTTGTACTCCAGGGCCTCCTTCACCGCCTCCTCGGGGAGGGACCTGAGGGCTACCTGGGGACAGGTGAGCACACCTGAGTCACCTACAGCGCACCTGAGTGATCTGCAGCACACCTGAGTGACACCTGAGTGACACCTGTGACACCTGAGTGACACCTGCAGCACCTTGTACTCCAGGGCCTCCTTCACCGCCTCCTCGGGGAGGGACCTGAGAGCTACCTGGGGACAGGTGAGCACACCTGAGTCACCTACAGTGCACCTGAGTGACACCTGAGTGACACCTGAGTGACACCTGCAGCACCTTGTACTCCAGGGCCTCCTTCACCGCCTCCTCGGGGAGGGACCTGAGAGCCACCTGGGGACAGGTGAGCACACCTGGGTAACACCTGAGTGACATCTGAGTCATCTGCAGCACACCTGAGTCACCTGTGACCCTCCTACGCTGAGATACACTGAGCTAAAGGACACCTTGGTCCCAATGGTCCCAATGGCCCCAAAGGTCTCCATTGTCCCCAACCCCTCCAGGTGTCCCCCAGGTGTCCCCCAGGTGTCCCCCAGGTGTCCCAGGTGTCCCCCAGGTGTCCCCGGTGTCCCCAGGTGTCCCCAGTGTCCCCAGGTGTCCCCCAGGTGCCCCCCAGGTGTCCCCAGGTGTCCCAGGTGTCCCCAGGTGTCACCTTGAGCCTCTCCTGGCCCCTGACGGCCGCCTGCAGCTCCAGCTGCAGCTTCTCCAGCTCGGCCATGCGGGAGTTGGCCAGCTCCTGGTTCCCCTCCAGCTCGGCGTTCAGCATCTCGAACTGCGGGGAAAGGACCCAAACCCCACGGCTTTGACCCCAAAAATCCACGGAGTTCTCAAAAATCCCCAATTTCCTAAAGATTCCCCAAAAAAATCCCGAAAATCCGACCCAAATCCACCAAATTTCAGCCCAAATCCAAGTTCAGCCTCTCAACTGGAGGAAACGAGCCCAAATCCCCGGATTTAAACCCAAAAATTCACCGGATCCGAAAAAATTCCCCCCCAAATTCCCAAATTTCCCCCCAAATTTCCAGGTTTTCCCAAAATTCCTGCATTTCCCCCCCAAATTCCAGAACTTCCCCCCAAAATTTCCCCTCAAAGTTCCCAAATTCTCTGATTTTCCCCCAAAATTCCCGAATTCCCCCCAAAATCCCGAATCCCCCCGAATTCCCCCCAACTCCCCCAAAATCCCCGAATCCCCCGAAATCCCCCAAAATCCCCGAATCCCCCCGAATTCCCCCAAATTCCCGAATCCCCCCGAATCCCCCCCAAATTCCGAATCCCCCGAATTCCCCCAAATCCCCGAATCCCCCGAACTGCCCCGGTACCTTCTGCACGCTCAGGGTGATCTGCCCGCCCTGGAAGCCCCCGGAGCTGCCGGAGCCGTACGAGCCCGAGGTCAGCTGGGAACGACAGGGGAGAGACACAGGTGAGCACAGGTGAGATACAGACAGGTGAGATACAGACAGGTGAGATATGGACAGGTGAGATATGGGACAGGTGAGCCTGAGGTCAGCTGGGAACAACAGGGGAGAGACACAGGTGAGCACAGGTGAGCACAGGTGAGATACAGACAGGTGAGATACAGACAGGTGAGCCCAAGGTCAGCTGGGAACGACAGGGGAGACCAACAGGTGAACACAGGTGAGCACAGGTGAGATACAGACAGGTGAGATATGGGACAGGTGAGCCCGAGGTCAGCTGGGAACGACAGGGGAGAGACACAGGTGAGCACAGGTAAGCACAGGTGAGATACAGACAGGTGAGATACAGACAGGTGAGATACAGACAGGTGAGATACAGACAGGTGAGATATGGACAGGTGAGATATGGACAGGTGAGCCTGAAGTCAGCTGGAAACGACAGGGGAGAGATGGACAGGTGAGACCAACAGGTGAGCACAGGTGAGCACAGGTGTGCCCCAGGTGCCCCCGGGTGTGTTACCTGTGCCCAGGTGTGTCCAGGCCCCCCAGGTGTGCGTTACCTGTCCCCAGGTGTGCCCAGGTGTGCCTCACCTGTTCCAGCGCCTCGGCCAGGTGCCTGTCCAGCCGGCTCTCTCTGTGTTACCTGTCCCCAGGTGTGCCCAGGTGTGCCCAGGTGTGCCCAGGTGTGCGTTACCTGTCCCAGGTGTGCCTCACCTGTTCCAGCGCCTCGGCCAGGTGCCTGTCCAGCCGGCTCTCTCTCTTCCTCAGTTTGGCGCTGTCCCACTGCAGCCCCTCCAGCGTCGTCCCCATCTCCAGCACCTTCGTCTCGGCCGAGCCCGCCTTGTCCTGGAGCTCCGCCAGCTGCGACAGGTGAGAGACAGGTGAGACAGGTGAGACAGGTGTGCCCAGGTGTGCCCCCACATGGGCCCAGGTGTATCCCAGGTAATACAAAAATAACACACAGGTGCCCCCAGGTGTGCCCAGGTGTATCCCAGGTGCCCCCGGGTGTATCCCAGGTGCCCCCAGGTGCCCCCAGATGTGCCCAGGTGTATCCCAGGTGCCCCCAGGTGTATCCCAGGTGCCCCCAGGTGTGCCCAGGTGTATCCCAGGTGCCCCCCAGGTACCTCCATGGCCTCCCTCTGGTGTTTCTCGTGCAGGTGCTGGGTCAGCTCCTGCAGCCGCCGGTGCTCCCGCAGCCGCTCCCGCAGCAGCTCCCGGCCCGCCTCCGCCAGCTCCGCTGCAGGTGGGCACAGGTGGGCTCAGGTGAGCTCAGGTGAGCCCCAGGTGTGCCCCAAACCCCCCAGGTGAGCACAGCTATGCACCTTGCGTCCCAAACCTCCCCAGGTGTGCACAGATGAGCACAAGTGTGTCCAGGTGTGCCCCAAACCCCCCAGGTGTATCCCAGGTGTGCCCAGGTGCTCACCTCTGCTGCTCAGGTGCCCCCCCAGGTGGTGCAGGCCCCTCTGGACCGGCCCAGGGCCCCCCCCCCAGCCGGGCCACGGCCTCGGGGGCGAAGCTGAGCCGGGGCGGGGGCGGGGCAGCGGCCACGCCCTCCTCGGCCCCGCACCCAGGGCTCTGCGATTAAACAGGCGCTCGTTAACGGTCGTTATGCAAATTAACCCCCCCAAAAACCCCAAATTCGGCCCAAAATCCCGAAAAATTCTGCCAAAAATCCCAAATTTCTGCCCCAAATTCTCTCAAAATTCCCATTTTTCTCCCCAAAATTCGAACCTTTTTTCCCAAAATCCCACTTTTTTCCCCAAATTCCCAAATTTTTCCCTTCAAATTCCCAATTTTTCTCCCCAAATTCCAAGTTTTCTACCCAAAATTCAACCATTCTCCAAAAAATTCCCAAATTTTTTCTCCCCAAAATTCCTGAATTTTTTTTAACCAGGTTCTCAATTTTTTTTCCCCGAATTCTCAAATTTTTCTCTCCAAAATCCCAATTTTCTCCCCAAATTCACAAATTT
>JADMLD010000299.1:0-107656 GCA_017589585.1 Phylloscopus whistleri | reverse complement strand
CCCCTGAAAATATTTTGCTTTTTCAGGATGTTCTTAAACAGCTTCTGGGAGCTCTTCTCCTCCTGCTCCTGTTGTGAATTCCGTGTCGTTCCTAAGGAAAAACAAATCTTGACAGCTTCAGGGAAATCAGATATCAACTTCCACCTCAAGACACAAAAAACCTCACAGATTTATAATGCATTCTTATTATAATCCATTCTTAAATAATAAATTCTTATTATTTCCCTCAGCTCCTTTCCCCTCTGTGTTTTAAATCCTTTCTTTTTCAGCTTCCTAAAACATGGAATTGTTCACACTGGAAAAGATCTTTTGTATAATTAAGTCCCAATGACAGCCTTGGGACAGTGAGAGGTGAATTCCATAGAGAATGGATACAATTTGTATTTTTAACTGTATTTTTCCACAGAAAACAGGGGAAAAAAATAAAATTTAAAATGCATTTTTTTCCACAGAAATGGGAAAAAATGTAAAACTTAAACCTGGTTCTCTGACAAAAAAAAGAAAAAAGGGGAAATTTCCCTTTTGTACTCTTATCTTAGAAAAAAAAAATTAAATATTCTGTTTTAAACTGTATTTTTTTCCACCAAAAAACCAGGGAAACATTTCCATTTCTGAACTGGCTTTTTTCCACAATTTCCAATTTAGAATGGATTTTTCTGCCAAAACAAGGAAAGAAAAACCTATTCTAAATATGATTTTTTCCCCGCAAAAAAAAAAAAAGATAAAACCCCAACCAAAACTATTTTTTTTCAAAAGTTCTATTTTAAAAAGCATTTCCAGGAATTTCCATTTTAAACTGATTTTTCTCACCAAAAATATGGCAAAAAATATTTAAACTTATTTTTCTGTAACTTCCATTTTAAACTGGATTTTTCCAATAAAAATATGACCAAAACCATTATCTTAAACTGATTTTTTCCTCAACTTCCATTTTAAACCGGATTTTTTCCACTAAAAATATGGCCAAAAAAAAAAAAAATCAATTTTAAACTGACTTTTTTCTTCAACTTCCATTTTAAACCAGATTTTTTCCACTAAAAATATGACCAAAAAAATCTATTTTAAACTGACTTTTTTCCTCAACTTCCATTTTAAACCAGATTTTTCCACTAAAAATATGGCCCAAAAAAAATCAATTTTAAACTGACTTCCTCAACTTCCATTTTAAACCGGATTTTTCCACTAATATGGCCCCAAAAAAAAATCTATTTTAAACTGATTTTTTTCCCTCAACTTCCATTTTAAAGCAAATTTTCCAATACTAATATGGCAAAAAACCCCAATTTTAAACTGACTTTTTTCCTCAACTTCCATTTTGAACCAGATTTTTTTTCCACTAAAAAATGACCAAAAAATCTATTTTAAATTGAATTTTTTTCCTCAACTTCCATTTTAAACCAGATTTTTTCCACTAAAAATATGGCTAAAAAAATCAATTTTAAACTGACTTTTCTTCCTCAACTTCCATTTTAAACCAGATTTTTCCACTAATAATATGGCCCAAAAAAAAAAAAAATCTATTTTAAACTGATTTTTTTTCCTCAACTTCCATTTTAAACCGGATAACATGGCCAAAAAAAAAAAAAATCTATTTTATACTGATTTTTTCCTCAACTTTCATTTTAAACGAGATTTTTCCCACTAATAACATGGCAAAAAAAAAAACAACAACTATTTTAAACATTTTTTTCCCTGAATTTCCACTCCAAACCGGGGTTTTTTTTTTGCAGCTCTGCCGAGGCCCCGCGTTGCCCTCAGCGCCCCTGAGGCGGGAACGGCCGCGACCTTCCCAAGATGGCGCGCCCCCCTCAACCCACCCCGCGCCCCCCCCAACATGGCGCCCCCGCGCCCCGACCTCCCGCCGATGGCCGCCCCCGCCGCCCCTCGCCCTCCCCAAGATGGCGGCGGCGCGGCGCTATGACGCCATACGTCCCGCTCCCCCCCCCCCTCTCGCTGTCCCCGGCCTCCTCCGCCGCCGCCGCCGCCGCCGGTCCCCGCCTCCCGCGCTCGCCACCGCGGCGGCCGAGGGCGACTCGCGCCGCCGCCCCGCCGCTCGCCCCCCCCAGCCCGCCGCCCGCCCTCCGCGGCCCCGCGGCGCGGGCCCGCCGCAGCGCAGCCGCTCTGAGGTGAGCGTCCTACCGCGCAATCTCCTCCAGCCCCGGCGCAGCCGCACCAACGCGGGGGCCCCCGCCGCCCGCACCGCTCCCCGGCGGCCGCGAACCGCCCCGGCCCGAGCCGAGCCTGCGGGGCCGCCCCGGGGGCCGCGGCGGAGCGGGGCGGGGGGGACCGGGACGGGCGGCCGGAGGGGCTCGGGGCGGGGGGCGGGCGGTGCGGGGTGGCGGGGCGGCCTTCGGAGCTCCGGCCCGGGCTTGAGCTCGGCCCGGCCGGGCGGGGAAGTTGGGCCGCGGCCGCAGACATTGGCGGGGCTTTCGCTTCGCCCTTTTTTTTCCTGGTGTTCTCGGAGCCCCTTCTTTTCCTGCTTTTGGCCCTCACCACCCCTTTTTTTTTTTCTTTTTTTGTTCCCTGTTATCCCTCCTTTTTTTCTCCCCTTCACCCACCCTCTATTTTTTCTTCACCCTCCCCATTTTTTTTGCCTTCACCCACTTTTTTGCCTTCACCCACTTTTTTTGCCTTCACCCCCACTTTTTTGCTCTCACCCCATTTTTTTACTTTTACACCCCCTTTTCTCTTCACCCCCATTTTTCCCTTTCATCCCCTTTTTTTTTTTTTTTCCCTTCACCTCCCTTTTTTTTCCTTTCACCCCCATTTTTTTCCCTTCATCTCCCCTTCCTCCCCCCATAATCAATTGGGTTGTAAAAGGCCTCAGAGATAAGTGAGCCCAACCTTGCTGAATTTCCTCTTCATGCCCCCATTTTTTTTGTTCATCTTTCTTTTTTTTTTTTTTCCCCTTCACCTCCTATTATTTTCCCCAGAATCACAGAACCAATTAGTTTGGAAAACACCTCTGAGCTCCTTGATAAAGTTCCCCTTCATTCTCCCTTTCCCCCTCCCAATTTTTTTTTCCTGTCACCCCTCTTTTTTCCCCTTTTACCCCCATTCCCCTTTATTTTTCTTTACATTTTGTACGTGTACAATTTTCCTCCCTCTGTACAGGAGGTTGGGAGGAGTTGAAACGTGTTAATCACTCCCCTCCATTTAATATACCCAAAAAAAGGTGTAAATTACTTGTAAAAAAGGGGTGTAACTGGGTATGTATTAAAATACCCAAAAACAACAACAAAAAAAGGCTCTGACACATCAGGACCGATCTGGCTGTGACTGAGGTGCTCAGGACCTTTTTGGTGTAAATAATAATTAAGGGACAGAAATAATTCAGCTCAAGACTCTTCCTGCACTTGAGGTTACCAGGTCTAAGCTTTCTTGCAGCTGCAGATGATTTTGAATGCGTGGGGTGATGTTTTCTCTGGTCAAGTTTGGGAACTTTGCTTTGTACTTTTATTTTTATTTTTTTTTTCGCCGAACCGTTATTTGCAGAATTTGGGGTTTTTAATCCCTCAGGCAGGGCTGGGCTGTCGTGGTTTTGTTTCTAAGCCTTGCTGGTCTCTTGAGTGCAGTTTTAGCCCCTCTTCCCACATCCTGAGAGGATTCCCAGTGTGAACTCACGCTCATCCCTTTCTTCTCCTTCACCCACATCCCAGTTGCTCCTTTTCCAATCCTCTCCCAGTGAATTTTTAATTCCCAAACACTGAGGAAATGAGAGAACTTTTTAATCGAAATTTTCCATGCTGGTGGTAAAACTGGGAGCGATGATTTATTATTATTAATTTTTTTTTTTTGAATTCTGTCAAGGGTGAGAGAGGAAGTGCAGGATGATGATGATGGTGGTGGAAAGCTGAGGATTGTAGCAGCTGATTTTTCAGGGTTTTAATCTTGATTTTTCAGGGTGTTGATCTTGCCCATCCATCCCTGGGAATGTCCCAAGGCCAGGCTGGACGGGTTTGGGATGGTGGGAGGTGTCCCTGCCCGTGGGATGGGATGGGATTTATGGTCCCTTCCAACCCAAACCCTTCTGTGATTCCACAAAGTGTCACATTTCAATCCTCTCTGATGCCTCTGTAATTTCTCTGTGTGTTTGGTGCCTTGCCCAGCAGCCCCGTTGATTTTTACAGGGCTTTGTTGCCTCCTGCTTGTTTTTTTGTGAGGTTTTGTGATGACCTCTTGTGCTCAGGCCGTAAACACAGCCAGCTGGGAGCCCTCAGCCTCATCCCCTGCGGGTTTTCCACAGCTCCTGGGATGTTTCAGGGTTTGGGAATTGCGTGGTCTGGCAGGGCTGACTCGGGCAGGACAAACCACCATCCCCCCTTCCAGAAGTTCAATTGAAACCATCCTGGAAAACCCAGCCCTGCCAGTGAAGAGTCCTGGCTGTGGGCTGGACTCCCTGATGTCTCCCTGATGGACTCCACGTGGCTCCATCAGGAAAATTGGAAAGCTTTGGGAGGGGGGATGAAGCTTTTTTCCAGGGAAATGGTGGAATCCCCATCCCCGGGAATTGTTCCAAGTGCTGTGGATGAGGCACCCAAGGTCATGGTTTGGTTTGGTGGTGCCAGGTTGAGGGTTGAACTCTCCCAGGGCTTTCCCCACTTCACCAATTCCATGATTCCATGAGCAGAGGCTCCCAGGAGGTTTTCCCTGCCAGTTTAATTGTCTGGAATTCCCTGGACAGAAGCCCCTCCCCGTGCCTGGTCAGCTGCTCTGATGTCCACCTGCAGCCCACAGGTGTTTTGGCGTGAGGAATTCTTCCCATGTTGGGATTTCAGGGCTTTTCTGTCTCTCAGGAGCCTGGCTCACCTTTTTTTTCAGCCTTAAATTAGGTGATTTAACTTCTGGCAAGCTCAGGCCTGGAATATTTCAGCCTTGTAGGGGGAAAGGAGAGTGGAGGAGCCCAAACTGGGAGCACTGGGATCACTCTTTGTGTCCCTCTCCCTTCTAGGCTGGTCATCTCCAACTTCTGCCACAAGCTCTGGGGATATTCTCATTGTTTTTCCAAAAGAGGGAGATTCCCCATGCAGTTTCTCCCTCTTGAAGGGTTTGGGAATTATTATTTTTTATGCATTTACCTTTCTCTGATCTGGGGAATTGTCTTCCAGGAAGGCAGCAGGGCACACTGAACTCTGCTGTGCTCCCCAATCCCTTTTACCAGGAAAATTTAATCCAGCCTTTTCTCCAGGAGAACATTTTGTGCTGTCAGTAGGAGTGGTGGGGTTGTGTTGGTGATTTTTCAGTGCAAGGAGTTCTGTGAAATTCAGCCTTGGGCTTTATCTTCCTCAGGCTGCTTCTGAAGTTGATCTGTGGGGGGAAAAAAAAAAACAAACCCACACAGTTCAGATATTTTGTGTTACCCAGTGCCCAAGATACTTAATAAAATAATTTTAAACCACTTTTTTGGGGCTTTAAAATTAACTTCTGCTGCACAGTGAGGATTTTACTTGTACTGTTGAGTGCCCCACTACTCTCTGGGATTTTGGGTTTTTCCTAAAATCCGGCCTAAACCCCCTGACACAGCTCCAGCCATTCCCCAGGATGAAGTGGCACCCTGTCCCTGTGTGGGTTTAAAGGGAATCCATCTTAGGGTTTGGAATTCAGCTTTTTGTTAGGTCACTTTAATCCTTTCCCACTCCCCCTGCCCTGATCCATTTATCATTGATTTTAGTGATTAAATTTCTGTGTCTGCCCTCTTCATCACCTCCTTTTGCCTGTGAGTCCAAACCAGGTGAACAAATCCTGGCAAAACCCCTCTGGTTTCCAAATATTGCAAACTGTAAAACCCAGAACGTCCTTGGTGTCTTTGATCTCTTGAAACCAAAACTTCCACCAGAAGCTCTCACCACTCCCCAACCTGAAGGGTGTAGCAGAGCTTGAGGGAAGTTTTAAAGTCCAGAGTTGTGCCAGGGCTGGAGAAGGATAAACCTGGACCATCCAGGACCTTCCAGCTTTGGGGAAATTGAGTTTTTTTCTGTACCCACTGCAGCAGTTGCAGTGGGATTCAGTATTTGTGTCTTCCCCAATTCTGGTCCTTCTGCTTTTTTCTTGTTTTTCCCCCAAAAAATTGGTGGTGCTGATGCAGTTGCCAGGGTGGACAGTCCCCCTGGGAGGGTTGGCTGGGGTTTTTCTGCTTTGTGGGAAACCTCTCACCTATCCAGGATAACCCTGGACCATCCAGGACCTTCCAGCTTTGGGGAAATTGAGGTTTTTTCTGTACAATTGAGGGACAGTCCCCCTGGGAGGCTTGGCTGGGGTTTTTCTGCTTTGTGGGAAACCTCTCACCTATCCAGGATAACCCTGGACCATCCAGGACCTTCCAGCTTTGGGGAAATTGAGTTTTTTTCTGTACCCAACTGCAGCAGTTGCAGTGGGATTCAGTATTTGTGTCCTCCCCAATTCTGGTCCTTCTGCTTTTTCTTTTTTTTCGCCCAAAAAATTGGTGGTGCTGATCCAGTTGCCAGGGTGGACAGTCCCCCTGGGAGGGTTGGCTGGGGTTTTTCTGTTTTGTGGGAAACCTCAGAGGCCTTGGTTATCCTTTGGGAATGTCACAGCTAGGGGCAGGAGCAATCCCTGAGTTTCCCCAGAACCATGAGAGGGTGCCCAGGTAACCCAGGCTGTGCTTTGATTTGGAGCTCAGGCTGAGTTCTGGTGTTTTTTTTGGGAAGGACTCTGAGGCTGCTCTGGGTTTGTTGTGGTTGAGTTGCTTGCCAGATTCCGAGGAGGAATCCAAGAAAAAAAGTCCAAGAGGGAATCCCTTCCCCTGCCAGATGGAACCCGGGGAGCTGCCGGGCTGTGTTTGGTGGAGCTGGCAGCTCGTCCTGATCCACGCTGACATTTTGATGCCAGTGAAATTCCATCTTGATTTTTTTTTTTCCCCCAAAGGATGCAGCTGTAGAGAAACCCTTAGGACGCTCAGGATGGCAGGTGAATTCCATCTCAGTAGGATTGGGAATTCCAGAGTCTCCTTTCCTTCCTGTTTTCCACCCTTTCTCGGGGACCGTGCTGCTTTTGCCAGGCAGTGGAGCCTGGTTTTGTGCTGGAGGATGGAAGCAGGTGTCTCCTTGGTTTAGAGCGTTATTTTTGTTATTTCTCTTTGGCAGATGTGTGAGTTATTTTACCTGTTTGTGTGCTGCCTGTAAATAATAAATGGCTTGCTCAGATCCTGCAGACCCGGCAGCAGCTCGGAGGGAAACTCGACTTTCTCAGTCCTACAAAATTCACCTGACCTCAAATACAGCAGGGAAAACCCGTGCAAGTTTATTTTCACTCACAGACCACGTTTGCTTGTAATCAGTGTGAGGAAGCCAATCCAGAAGTAGCTGAGTCCCTCCCACTGTTCATTACATAAGCATCTAATTAAAGGAATCAAACAGGGACGACTGGGAAAACTTCCCCCATAGTCTGGGTCAAAAATACTTGCACGAACCACAGCCCAGAGTGCCCATGTTTTATTTATGCTGAGAAGTGCTGTGTAAATGAAGAAGTTTATTTTTGGTGGCAGCCATTGGAGTCTCCTGCTGCTTCTGCAGCCGCTTCCTTGGGCACCAGGAAAATCCTTTAACTCCTGATTTCCCTTTGGAAGGAGAAGGGAAATTAAACAGTGCTGCTCCCTTCCCTCCCTAGGTGGGTCTGGTGGATTCAGAGCTCTTCTCGTGGTCGCTTTGGGTTGAAAGTTGGGTTATTTTCAGGCTTGTTAATTCCCCATCGTGAGCATTCCCGTGGATTTGGGGGGTGAGTCGGTGAATTTGGTCCCGTGCTCCAGGAGGAACCGGTGGATTTCCCTGGGAATGGCTGGAATACTTCAGCCCTGATAACCAGAAGCAGATGTACACGGAGGAGGTGGTGGTGGAGAGAGGTGGAAGAGATCTGAGGAACAAAAGGGAGCAGCAGATAAAAACCCACGGTCCATTTTCAGCAGGTCAAACATGGGGTTGTTGCAGGAGCTGTGGGAGCTCGGAATTCCAGCTGGATTTGCATAAAGTGCTCAAAGCAGGAAGAGCAGAGAGCTAGGATGGGTCAGGGCTGCAATTCCAGGATGGATCAGATCTGAATCAGTCTGCAGAGTCCCCTCTGCCCGTGTGGGAGGGGGACAGGGAGAGCGCCCGGCCTGTTCGACAGGCTCTGTCAGTGTGGGGAGGGAGATGTGGGATCAGCATTTAAACCCAGCTTGGAGGTGCTTGGAGACCTGAAAGACTGGCAGGCAAATCTCTCTGGTGTAGTTGGGCTGGAAATGCCCTTTTTTTTTTTATCCCCTCCAGAAAACACAAATGTTGATGGTGCTGCATGCGAGGCTGTGAGTGTGACACGGGATTTTCTCACGTGCCTGCTGTGGTGTTTGCACAGGGTCCATTCCCCTTTCTCAGGGTCCTGGAGTCGTCATGGAACTGTGGAATGGTTTGGGTTGGGAGGATCTTAAAGCTCATCTTGGGCCATGGGCAGGGACACCTCCCACTGTCCCAGGCTGCTCCAAACCCCAATGTCCAGCCTGGCCTTGGACATTCCAGGGATCCAGGGGCAGCCACAGCTGCTCTGGGAATTCCAGCCCAGGCAGGAATTCCTGCCCAAGCTCCCATCCATCCCTGCCCTCTGGCAGTGGGAAGCCATTCCCTGTGTCCTGTCCCTCTGTCCCGTGTCCCCAGTCCCTCTGCAGCTCTCCTGGAGCCCCTTCAGGCCCTGGAATGTTCTGGAAGCTCTCCCTGGATCTTTCCCTTCTCCAGGTGAACACTCCCAGCTCTCCCAGCCTGGCTCCAGAGCAGAGGGGCTCCAGCCCTTGAAACTCCTCTGAGCTCTCTCCAGCAGCTCCGGGTCCTTATGTTCATTAGTTCCCAGTGGATTTTCTGGGGAATTTCTCCTCCTCAAGTGCGTATTTTTCAGGGCAGCCAAGTAGATGTGTTCTTGAACCACTTGAACTCCAAGAAAGGGTGGCCAGGCTGTCATTTTTGGGTGGAAGTTTGATAACTAAACGTGGTTAGGACTGTGCTGTCTGTTTTTAACCATGTGCTGATCTTGTTGAGTTAATGCCACGTCAGGACCAAATCCTTAAGGTGACCCATGGTCATTTTGGGCAGCACAAGAGAAAAAAGGTGCAAAGGTATCAGAGAGTGGCCAAAGGAGGGACACAGGGGTGGGGAAAGGGCTGGAGGGGCCGTAGGAGGAGCAGCTGAGGGGACTTGGTTTGTCCAGCCTGGAGGAGAAGGGGCTGAGGGGAGACTCCCTGGGGGCTGCAGCTTCCTCAGGAAGGGCAGCTCTGATCTCTGCTCCGTGTGACCAGGGACAGGATCCCAGGGAATGGTGTCAGGGGAGGGTCAGGCTGGATATCAGGGAAAGGTTCTTTCCCAGAGGGTGCTGGGACACTGACTCCCCAGGAATGGTCCCAGCCTCGGGGCTGCCAGAGCTCCAGGAGCATTTGGACAGGGTGGGATTGCTGGGGTGTCTGTGCAAGGCCAGGAGTTGGATCCATGATCCTGTGGGTTCTTTCCAACTGAGGATATTCCCAGGTGGAGCCAGGGCTGGACAGAGCTCGTCCATGCTGGACACACAGCGATCCTTCACACCCTGGAGCCTCATCAGAGGCTTCATCAGGGATGTTCAGCCTGGAGAAAAGGAGACTCAGAGGTGATTTTATCACTCTCCACAACTCCCTGAAGGGTGGCTGTGGTCAGCTGGGGTTGGTCTCTGTCTCCAGGCAGCACTGACAGAACCAGAGGACACAGCCTCAAGCTGCACCAAGGGAAATACAGGTTGGATACCAGGAAAAAAGTTTTTCACAGAAAGAGTGATAAAGTTCTGGAATGGCCTGGGGAGGTGGTGGAGTCACCATCCCTGGATGTGTTTAACAAAACCTGGATGTGGCACTGGGTGCCATGGTTTAGTTGAGGTGTTAGAGCTGGGTTGGACTTGATGATCTTGAAGGTCTCTTCCCACCTAGAAATTCTGTGATTTTTGTCACCACCCTCTTGCTCAAACCTTCGTGTGTTACCCCCACTTCTCCTGTGGTAGTCCAGCATCACCACTAATCCTCTCTCTCCATAAAAGAGGATTAAAACTGGGAACATTTGCACCTTCCAGCAGCCAAGCCAGGGCCCTGCTCCCTTCTTTCCCAGCAGTAATCCCGAGGGCTGTGCCTCCGTGCCCAGCCAGGAATGCTGTCAGCAAACAGCAGCCTGTGCTCGTTGGGTTAGGAATTTTTAAAAGACCACTCTTGCCTGTTAATTAAAAAAAAAGCTGAATTGACTAAAGATGAGTAAAAGGACTCCCGGGTTCTGCAGGTCTGAGGAAAATAGGTCAAAATCGGGATTTCTTGTGTGTGGCTCTTCAAACAAAAATTCAGGAGTGTGTGAAGTGACAAAGTATTACCTCGGAGAACGGCACTTAGCACGTTCTGCTTGTGGCAGAGCACGCATCCTGCCACAAAGATTTTAGGGAAAAAGGTGCTGCTGGTGGATCCCGCTGAGGGGGAGTCACCCCAAGTGCTTCCCGAGGAACCTGCAGAGCCCGGGGAATGCTAAATGAGAATTCCATCCGTGGTTTGTCCTTCTGGGGTGCAGTTTCACTCCCAGGTTTGGGTTACGCTCGGCTGGCACAGGCTGGGATGTGGTGCTGCCCTTGCCGTGGGTGCCCTTTGTTTTCCTCGGGGTTTTCCTGGGAAGGGCCGATTCCACTGGGATGTTATTTCTTGGTGCCAAAGGTTGAGAAAAGTCTTCTGAGAGGACTCAGGAATCCACCTCGTCTGCTGTTTGGTGCTAAATACATGAAATTTAGCTGCCAAAAGGACGTTGTCCCTGATGTGTCCTCTCACATCACCCAAGGGCAGCTCTCAGCAGCGAGGAGGAGGTTTTATCCTAATAAATACCTGTGAAATCCTGGTTTGTTTCTTTTCCAGACCTGCCACGTGGGAAGTTTTTTTTTTTTTTTTCCTGCAGGGGGATTTCTTTGCTCTTTGATGTGAGATTGTGACAAAGAGAGCGCATTAATTTTGGTTTTGTTTGCTAGAATCCACTTGATTTCGGGATTTTCAGGGCTGAGACTGGGAGCATTGGGTTTTGTTTTTTTGTTTTTGTTCCCCCTGCTAATTTAAAAGGATCATTTTACTAATGTTATGCCACAGGAGGACGCTGTGGAACGAGAGCTGTTGTTCCTCTCGGTGCCTGAGTCACCACATCTGTGCCAACCCCGTAAATAAGATGTTCCCTTCAATCTTGATAGGAGGGGAATAAACTGGAGAGCCTTATCTTGCTTTGTGCCTGGTATCAGTTGTGCTGCTGACGGGAGTCCGTGCCTCCAGTCCTGGAAAAGTCTTTCCCATCCAAAACCTTGCACAGCTTCCAGAGAGCCAGCTGCTTCACTGGAAAAAAAAAAAAAATGTTTTTTTATCAGGTTGTGATGTAGGCTTCAAAATATTCCCCATGAACAAGTGAGCTTTTTTTTTTTTTTTTTTTCCCTGTGTGGAAAATGGGATTTTGGTATTTAAATGTGCATTTTCAGCGAGTTGTGCTAATAAGTGAGACATGAATCAAGCTTATCCTGGTGAATGGTGTTGTTTGCTTATCAAACCCGCAGGGGTGATTCCCTCCAGGCACAGTTTTGTACTGGAGTGCTATCAAATTTCACCCTAAATACAAATTAATGATATTTACCCGGCGAGAGATGCCAGTGCAGTGTGGAAATCACGGGAAGAGCTGCATCTCTGTGCCTGGGAGTCTGGAATCACCTGCTGGGGACACCTGAACATCCTCTTTCTCCTGGAGAAAAGAGCAGGAGAAGGTCTGGGACTGGCTTGGTGGTGGGAGAGGAGGCTTTTCCCTGGCCTTTCCCAGAAGCTGGTGCTGTTGGAATTGGCTGGCACAGAGCTCCTGGCAGCCCTGATTTCTCCTGGAAGTGGTTTCTCAACCAGCCTTGTCATGAAATGCTGTGAGGGAGCTCCTCCTGGCTGGGAGGTGGATGAGATGCTGGGTACCAGTTGGCCCAGGTGTTGGAGAAACAGAGCCAGGACAGCACCAGGACTCCTTTTTAAAGGTTGTCCTCTAACGCTCCCCTCAGCTGGCAGGAGCTCCTGTAACTCAGACCATCCCAAGAACCACCCAAACCTGGAGCTTCTGTAACTCAGACCATCCCAGGAACCACCAAACCTGGAGATCCTCTAACTCAGACCATCCCAAGAACCACCAAAACCGGAGCTCCTGTAACTCAGACCATCCCAGGAACCACCAAAACCGGAGCTCCTGTAACTCAGACCATCCCAGGAACCACCAAAGCTGGAGATCCTGTAACTCAGACCATCCCAGGAACCACCAAAGCTGGAGATCCTGTAACTCAGACCATCCCAGGAACCACCAAAGCTGGAGATCCTGTAACTCAGACCATCCCAGGAACCACCAAAGCTGGAGATCCTGTAACTTAGACCATCCCAGGAACCACCAAAACTGGAGCTCCTGTAACTCAGACCATCCCAGGAACCACCAAAGCTGGAGATCCTGTAACTCAGACCATCCCAGGAACCACCAAAGCTGGAGATCCTGTAACTCAGACCATCCCAGGAACCACCAAAGCTGGAGCTCCTGTAACTCAGACCATCCCAGGAACCACCAAAACTGGAGCTCCTGTAACTCAGACCATCCCAGGAACCACCAAAGCTGGAGATCCTGTAACTCAGACCATCCCAGGAACCACCAAAGCTGGAGATCCTGTAACTCAGACCATCCCAGGAACCACCAAAGCTGGAGCTCCTGTAACTCAGACCATCCCAGGAACCACCAAAACCAGAGCTCCTGTAACTCAGACCATCCCAGGAACCACCAAAACTGGAGCTCCTGTAACTCAGACCATCCCAGGAACCACCAAAACCAGAGCTCCTGTAACTCAAACCATCCCAAGAACCACCAAAACCAGAGCTCCTGTAACTCAGACCATCTTAGGAACCACCAAAACCAGAGCCTCTGTAACTCAAATCATCCCAGGAACCATCAAAGCTGGAGCTTCTGTAACTTAGACCATCCCAAGAACCACCCAAACCGGAGATCCTGTAACTCAAACCATCCCAAGAACCACCAAAACCGGAGCTCCTGTAACTCAGACCATCCCAGGAACCACCAAACCCGGAGCTCCTGTAACTTAGACCATCCCAGGAACCACCAAAGCTGGAGACCCTGTAACTCAGACCATCCCAAGAACCACCAAAACCGGAGATCCTGTAACTCAGACCATCCCAGGAACCACCAAAACCGGAGATCCTGTAACTCAGACCATCCCAGGAACCACCAAAACTGGAGTTCCTGTAACTCAGACCATCCCAGGAACCACCAAAACTGGAGTTCCTGTAACTCAGACCATCCCAGGAACCACCAAAACTGGAGCTCCTCTAACTCAGACCATCCCAGGAACCACCAAAACTGGAGTTCCTGTAACTCAGACCATCCCAGGAACCACCAAAACCAGAGATCCTGTAACTCAGACCATCCCAGGAACCACCAAAACCGGAGATCCTCTAACTCAAACCATCCCAGGAACCACCAAAGCAGGAGATCCTCTAACTCAAACCATCCCAGGAACCACCAAAACCGGTTCATTTCTGGCCATTCTCACCCAAGGGAAGACACCAATCTCTCAGGACTAACAAGGTTTGACGGACACCACTGGTGAAAATCATGGAAAACCATCCCTGGATTTGTGTTTGTTCCCAGATGGGGTTGGCTCTCTGTGGTCGTGACCCATCAAAACGTGGTGGATCCGAAATCCGCGGGTGACAAACCGGGATGTTCCCGCTCTCCTGTGCAGAACGTCTTGTGCCAGAACAGGAAAAAAGCAGGACTGGGCAATTTCAAAGGTATAATCCCACTCAAGCAGGGTTTGATTTTGCTAGCAAATGGCCAGTGATTGATTCCTTGCTGAGATCAGCTTTCACTTAGGAATTACCTCAGGCTGCCTCTGTGGGGAAATCGGAGTGGGAAATTGGAGTTTGTCGGGACGCGGAGCTGGAAGTTCAGAAAAGCTTTTTAAATAACACATTCCTCAGCACCGAGTGCGGAGGAAGCGCCTTTTTAATCTGATTGAATCCACCAAGTGTGACCCAGTTGACTGAAAAAGCTCCCTCACACCACGTCAACCCAGATCATCAAAGGTGCTTTTGATCCCTCCCCGTCAGGAGCTGCCAGCAGTGCCGGTGGTGCCGTGGCAGGGAGGAGGAGGAGGAGGAGTTGCAGCCACAAAGATCTTAAAATAAGTGGAGGTGGGATCTTCCTTACCCTCAGCGTGGAAGGAGCTCAGCAGGAGCAGGTGGGAAGTCCTGGGTGCCACCAGCAGCACCTTGGTGAGCTGTGAAACCGAAAAAATGCTCCAGCCTTGCTTGGTGGCTCATGGAGATGAAGCAGCATTTGGTGGGGAATCACCACGGCCCCCTCCCAGTGAGGGGAAGGGAAACAGCAATCAGTGGCCAGAAGGGGATTTTTCAGAGGATGATTTCCTACAGAGGGGTGAACACCACGGAGAAGGACCACACAGGGGATCACAGGAGCTCTGCAGTCTCCTCCCAGGACAAAAGTGATGTTGTTTAATGCAGAGCAAACAACTGATTTATGGCAGAGGCTCAGATCTATTAAACTCCAGATGCTTGTCAGCTTCACAGAAGAGCAGAAGAAAAGGCAGGAGGTGTTGCAGGTTTTCTGGAAAACACCCGGAGCAGGATTTCCCTGAAGTGAAAGCAGGAGGAGTGGGACCAGCTGGAATAATGAACCAGATTTTCTCTTTCTTTTTCGAGGTTCCCGTTTAGTGCCAGCCAAAGTGCTCTGTGCTGAGTTCCTGTGTGGAGCAGGGGTGTCAGTAAGGAACTGGTGCTGCCTGAGATCAAACAGAAAATGGTTGGGGAAAGGAAAACCAGGAGTGTTTTCATTCCTTTGAAAGGAACGAGGAAACAAACCAGAGGGATTACTCCTGAGAGTGTAGGATTGACCCTAAATGTGTCCTTTAAATTACTTAATTTAAAAAAACAAAGCAAATTAAACAAAAATAAATTAAAAACCCCAGGAGCACCTGATGTCCCCTGAGCAACCACAACATCGACTTGGAATTCTTCAATTCCTTCCTTTCTCCATGCTTTTTGCAGAGTACAAGGCACGATTTTGGGAAAAAAATGATGTTGAAAAGCCATAATCTACAAGAGCATTGCACACGAGGCCCCAGCTGTGTCCTGCTCTGTGTGTTTGGGTGGGTCCATCACCAGGGGATGGGACAATTGGACTTGATGATCCTCAAGGGCTTTTCCAACCTGA
The DNA here is from genome assembly GCA_017589585.1 of Phylloscopus whistleri. Classification (NCBI taxonomy): domain Eukaryota; kingdom Metazoa; phylum Chordata; class Aves; order Passeriformes; family Phylloscopidae; genus Phylloscopus; species Phylloscopus whistleri. The sequence goes on along the minus strand of JADMLD010000299.1, from coordinate 92,390 downwards.
ATTATTCCATGATTCCATCTTTTCCATGGTTCAAAGCCTTTGGAAGGTGGCAGCCTTTCCTCCTGAGTGTCATCCTTGGTCAGAGGAGAAGGTCCATGGCCTGACCAGCCTGAGATGAGAACAGGGACAGTCCCCTGACCTCGTTGATGTGTCTGTTAAACTAACTGGGGACGTTGATCACTTGTAAAGAGGATTCTGAGTTTTCAGAACGTGTTTTCCTTATCCCTCTCTTTTTCCTCCCCTGTAATTTCCAACTCCTCGCAGAGCAGGCAGAGCTGCTGCTTGAGCTGGGGACATCCATCCAATAACGTTTTCATTGCTGGGATGGGATTTCCTTCTTCCCAAAACCTTTGGTTGGGAAAGGCTGTGCACCCTCAGCAGGCTGGTGTGAGGGCTGATCTCTCCGTTTGCCACTGGGGATTTGCTGGTTCCTGCATTTCAGTTATAGAATTTTAGTTTTAGTTATGAAATGTTGTATTTGTTCTCATGTTGATGCTGGTGCAGAATGCAGGGGAACTTTTTTGGTTTTCCACCCAGAATGACTCACTCTCGGTATGAAAATACGAAGGCTGAATTCTGACAATCAGGATAATTAGCAAAGAAGCAGGTTTTGGAAGGACATCAACTTGGTTGATCAATTTGAGCACAAGATCCTCGTGTTTGGCGTTTGGGGTGCCATTGGTTGTTCCCACCGTATTTCAGAATGGTGGAATTGTGGAATGGGTGGGGTTGGAGAGGACCTGGAGCCCACCCAGTGCTGTCCCCTCCTTTGGGACACCTCCCACTGTTGCTCCAAGCCCTGTCCAGCCTGGCCTTGGACATTCCAAGGGATCCAGGAGCAGCCACAATTCCTTTGGGCAACAGGGAAGAATTTCTTCCTTATGTCTGATCTAAATCTACCCAATTTCACTTAAAACTTTGCCCCTGCATTCCCCAAGGTCCCTTTCATGGTTGGATCCTGGGAGGGATCCTCTCATGCACGCTCACGAGAGGACAGAGCAAGCAGGTCTCTCAAAATCTCCATATAATTCCCATTTTGCTCCATTTCAGAATTATTTAAACCACCAAAGAAGCGAGACCCAGCGATTCTTTTATTTACTGCTGATCTGAGCAGGGTTTCAAATTAATGAGGTGTGGGCTGAGTTGGTAAAAATGGCCTCGTGATTTAACATTCCAGAGGATAAGTGCTCCTCTCCAGTCTGTCTCAGCTTTGTCTCCTGCAGAATCTTCAGAGGGATAAAGGTTTAAAACAATTCCAGGCCTTGCCTGTGTAAGGAAATTTTTCCATTGTGCTGCTGCTCCTCAGCAGATTTTTTTTCTGGTGCGGAATTTTTATTTTGGGCTCAGTTTTAAGCATCTCATCTGTTAACCTGGATGGTGATGGTAGAGGATGGTGTCTGTGGGGTTTGTTTTTTTTTGGGTTGAGTTATGACTTGTTACAGTCACACCACAGAGGAGTTCATTTCGATCCACGTGGGTTTGAGGACGGTGTAGAACTGATGGGGTTTACGACCAGTTCCTGTTGTTTTCTGCTGGATGTGGCACTCGGTGCCGTGGTCTGGTTGAGGTGTTAGAGCATGGGTTGGACTTGATGATCTTGAAGGTCTCTTCCAACCTAGAAATTCTGTGATTCTGCTGGTTTGAGCGGTGCAGCTCTGCTCTTTCCTCCTGCATCTGCTGTTCCTCCAGCCAACAGCCGCTGGTTGGGGCTGACAGGACACCAGAGGAACCCCTGACGCTCCTGAGCCAGCTGCACTCTGTGATGAGAGGGACTTTATCCTCGTATTTTTTTTATAAGCACTTAAAATGACTTTAAAACTACTTCTGGCTGCCATCCAAACCTTCTGGACTAAGCCACGGCTACCAGGAGATGTCTGGGTGGTCACTGTTGTGTCCTTCGGCTTTCCCTGTGCCTGAAACCGCTCTGGTTTGGGGAGAAAAACCAGGGATCAACCTTCCTTTTCTGGAGTGGTGGATTCTCATCTCTGAAGCCAACCAGGAGCAGCTTTCCTTTCATCCCCGTGCCCAGATCCTTGCTCAGATCCAAGCCCCACACTTCGGATGGGCCAGGTTGGTGACACTTTCACCTGCCAGCCAAGGTGTCGGCCCACGAAGCCTGGCTTGTGTCAGGGATGCTTTGGGAATAATTTGGATACGGGAATGGCTTCCCAAGGTTTCAGTGTTTGTGGAATTAGGCCTGGGCTGCCTTTGAGAGGAAGGTTTCCTTCCAGTGGTATCATCCATTGTCTTGGGGTCTTGTTTCCTGATGGACTTGAAAGTCACTGTGCTCTATCAGTCATATTCTGATCACATTTTTCCATGGATTTTTAAAATTCCAGTAGACATACCTAACATTTCATTGCTCCAGCAAGAAAAGCAGCAGTGTCTCCTTTCAGGAAAAGCTCAGTGTCTTGGGAAATCTGTTAAGCTGGTCCATAAAGATTTACTTGAAATATTTTTTTCCCACCCATTTTTCCCTGATGAGTTTCTTGGAAGGAGGTCAGGGCTGATTGTTTTTCCTCCCGAAATTTTCAGTTTGTCTCAGTGTACCCCAGCGTCTCAGTCCCTTCCTCACTGGCACTGTTTGAACTCCTGCTATTTTTGGATGGTTCTAATATTACAACCCAAGTTGTAAACAGGGTTGGACAACGGCAGCATCGGACTCCAGCAGCTTTTTAGGGAGGACTGGAGTCTGAAGCTGGTTTGGCTTCAGCTGTGGCCTCAGTAGGTTTGTGAGAGTCTCACAGCAATAATTCTGCTGTCCCTCAGGCTGGAATATTCCAACCCTTCCCCACCACCAAACCACGGCCCCAGGGTCTGTTAAATCCCTTCAGGGATGGGGACTCCAGCACTTCCCTGCTCCACTGATGACTCTTTTAGACAAGAAATGTTCCCTAAAATCCCCTCTAAACCTCCCCAGCACAACTTGAACTCATTTCCTCTTGTCCTGTGGCTTGGGAGAGGAGACCTACCCCCACCTGGCTGCAACCTCCTTTTTGTTTGGTCAAAATAACCCTCTTGACAAAATGGTTTGGGTTCCTGTGTCTCACTGACCCCTCCATGGCATCCCGTGGTCTGGTGCCAGTCAGGAGCTGTAATTCCATGACTGTACTTACAAGGTCAGGATCTTTTTTTTTTTTTTTTTTTGTTTATTTTCTTATTCCCTGCAGCTGGTCACCACCTTCTGCTCTTTGCCCTGAGCAGGAACAGACTCCCTTTGGGGAATCTGTTGATTCTGGTTGAGGTTCTAATTCTCCTGCTTGAAAATATCTTAGGGATCTGCCGTTTCTTTTCCACAAATGTCCAGCAGGGACAGGCTGAAAATATCCCTGCACCTCCTGGCCTGGTCCTTCTGCACAGATCTGTGCTCCCAGTGTGTGGTCCAGGGCCCTGCTGGCTCTGTAAGCTGCTGCTTTGCTCAGTGTTTTACCACTGGACACCTTCAATAAATCACTTCTCTGTGATATTTGTGCTTGGGTTGTGATGGCTTTGCCTGTTTCTGAGCTCTGAGTCCAGGTCTGGGCCCCTCCTGACCAGAAAGATCTGGAGGGGCTGGAGCGTGTCCAGGGAAAGGAATGGAGCTGGGAAGGGTCCAGGAGAAGCTGAGGGAGCTGGGGAAGGGGCTGAACCTGGAGAAAAGGAGGCTCAGGGGGGACCTTGTGGCTCTGCACAGCTCCCTGACAGGAGGGGACAGCCAGGGGGGGTCGGGCTCTGCTCCCAGGGCACAGGGACAGGAGGAGAGGGAACGGCCTCAGGCTGGGCCAGGGGAGGCTCAGGATGGGCAGCAGCAGGAATTTCCCCATGGAAAGGGTGCTCAGGCCTTGGAAGTGCCCAGGGCGGTTTGGAATCCCCATCCCTGAAGGTGTCCAGGGAATTCCTGGAGGTGGCACTCAGTGCTCTGGGCTGGGGAAGGGGTGTATGTTGGACTCGATGATCTCAGAGGTCTTTTCCATCCTTAATGATCCTGGAATTCTGGATACTGGCATGGTCAGTGTGTCATGGTTTGTGTCCTGAGCTATTGAGGTCAGAGGAGACTTTGTCTCACCCCTCAGGCCTCTTCCCTGAAAGCTGGAACTTGAGGTGGCAAAACCAAGTCCCGGCCTTGACCCTTTAACCTGCAGGTGAGGGAATCTCAGAGCTGCAGGATCCCTGGGGACCTTTCCTCCAGCAGCGAGAACGGTGCCTGGGTGCTGTGCTCTGCTTGGAAGTGTGGCTTTTTCCAAACTCTTTAACCTAAAGCTCCTCTCCTGGCTCCTGAGGGAGTCATTATTTCCCTCTGTCCCCCGGGGGAGGCGATCTCCATCCCTGGCGCTCACAGCCCCGTGCTTTTTTTGTCCCAGTGACTCTTGATGGAAGAACACGGAGTGACGCAGGCAGAGCACATGGCGACCATCGAGGCCCACGCCGTGGCCCAGCAGGTGCAGCAGGTGCACGTGGCCACCTACACGGAGCACAGCATGCTGAGCGCCGACGAGGACTCGCCCTCCTCGCCCGAGGACACCTCCTACGACGACTCCGACATCCTCAACTCCACGGCCGCCGACGAGGTCACCGCGCACCTGGCGGCTGCAGGTGAGGCCGGGGGGCTGCTCCACCAGCAGCAGCATTGTCATAGTTATCATTATCATTACCATCATTATCATTATCATCATTATCATCATTATCATCATTATCATTATTATCATTATCATCATTGTCATAATTATCATCATTATCATCATTATCATTATTATCATTATCATCATCATCATTATCATTATCATCATTATCATTATCATCATTATCATCATTATCATCATTATCATCATTATCATCATTATCATTATCATTATCATCATTATCATTATTATCATTACCATCATTGTCATAATTATTGTCATTATTATCATTATCATCATCATCATTGTCATAATTATTATCATTATTATCATCATCATCATCATCGTCATAATTATTATCATTATTATCATTGTCATTATCATTATAATCATTGTCATAATTATTATCATTATTATCATCATCATTATCATTATCATCATCATTGTCATAATTATCATTATCATCATCATCATCATTACCATTATCATCATTGTCATAATTATTATCATTATTATCATTATCATTATTATCATTATCATTATTATCATTATCATCATTGTCATAATTATTATCATTATTATCATCGTCATCATCATTATCATCATCATCATTGTCATAATTATTATCATTATTATTGTCATCATCATCATTATCATAATCATTGTCATAATTATTATCATTATCATTATTATCATCATCATTATCATTATCATTATCATTATCATTATCATCATCATCATTGTCATAATTATTGTCATTATTATAATTATCATCATCATCATTATCATCATCATCATTGTCATAATTATTATCATTATTATCATCATCATCATTATCATTGTTATCATTATCATCATTATCATCATTGTCATAATTATAATCATTTTATCATTATCATCATTGTCATTATCATCATCATCACCATTGTCATAATTATCATTATTATCATTGTCATCATTATCATTATCATCATCATTGTCATAATTATAATCATTATTATCATTATAATCATTGTTATCATCATCATCATCATTGTCATAATTATCATCATTGTCATAATTATCATTATTATCATTATCATTATCATCATCATTGTCATAATTATTATCATTATTATCATTATCATCATTATCGACATCATTATCATTATCATAATCATTGTCATAATTATTATCATTATTATCATTGTCATCATTATCATTATCATCATCATCATCATTGTCATAATTATCATTATCATTGTTATCATTATCATCATCATTGTCATAATTATTATCATTATTATCGTCATCATTATCATTATCATCATCATTGTCATAATTATTATCATTATCATCATTATCATTATCATCATCATTGTCATAATTATTATTATTATCATCATTATCATTATTATCATTATCATCATCATTGTCATAATTATTATAATTATTATCATCATCATTATCATTATCATCAACATTGTCATAATTATTATTATCATCATCATTATCATTATCATCATTGTCATCATTATTATCATTATTATTATTATCATTATCATTATCATCATTGTCATAATTATTATCATTATTATCATTGTCATCATTATCATTATCATCATCATTGTCATAATTATTATCATTATCATCATTATCATCATCTTTATCATCTTTATCATCTTTATCATCATTACCATCATTATCATCTTCATCATCATCATTTAGTTTGGAGTTGTGGATGTCTGTTGTTCACCTCTCAGGGCCTGAGCCAGTGAGGTGCCCTCGAGTTCCAGGCCTAGCGAGGAATTGTTTTATCTGAATGAAATGGGGGAGCAGCAGCTGGCAGGCCGTGGGGTTTTGGAGTTACACACTGAAGCTGTGCAGGATCTGAGAAATATAAAAGTTAAATCCCAGGGCATCACTGGTGCATCCCACCCACAGGGATATTCCACAGGAATTCTCTCCCTGCCTTCTCCACCAGCTCTGCTGGCTGCTTGAATCCCCACATCGTTTCTGTGTGGATCACTGGGGTGCTGGGAATTGCTGGTTTACACAAAGCTCCCTGCTAAAATGCTGCCTCAAGTAACGAAATTAAAATAGCAAATGTGCCAGAGAGCCCCACGTAAACAACAGCAAAAAAAACCCAAACCAAACAAAAAACCCCACAAAAAAAACCCCAAAAAACAAAACAACAAAACAAAAAACACCCACCAAACAAACAAACAACAAAAACCACAACAAAACAAAAAACACAAACAAAACCAAAAAAAAACCAAATAAAACCAACAAAAACCAACCAAACAAAAACCAACCAACCAACCAAAAAACCCACAAAAAACCAAAACAACAAAAGAAAGAAAACAAAAAAAAACCCAAAACCCCAAACAAACAAAATCAAACAAACAAACAAAAACAAAAAAAGGACAAAAAAAAAAAAAAACCACAAAAACAAAAAACCCCAACCAAACAAAACCAAAAACCACAAAACAAAAAAAACAAACAAACAAAAACCCACCAAAAACAAAAACAAAACAACAAAAAAAATCAAAACACACAACGCCCCCCCAAAAAAAACCCAAACAAAACAACAAAAAAAAAACAACCCAGGAGTGTGGCATGGCCTTGCTGAGTCAGGGTGCTCATGTGTCAGGCCTCTCCCAGGGGAGATCCACAGAAGATCCTGACACATCTGGATGTCAGGAAAGCACTTCAGAATCACTTCAGATTCCTCCCAGTGGAGCCAAATGTCCTCCAGATTGGCCTTGCAGTGGGTCTACATTAGCAGGAAAAAAATGGGGTGATAATTAAGCCTGGCCTGACTCCGTGTCAGACATCAGACCAACCCTTAGGTGAGGTTCCACCACCCCCTGAGCATCCCATGCCCTTTGCTTATGAATTTTCCAGCCTCCCATCCTGCAGGATTTTTTTTCTTTCCCTTTCCCTTCTAGCACACAGGATTTTCAGGCCTGGGGTGGTCTTCAGAAGGCTCTGGTAGGAACTCTGGATTTTACATTTCCTTCCCATTTAGGACAGGTCCTTAATCCCTCAGGAGAGCCTCAGACTCCTGATGCTGTAGTTGAGGTGTCCAAGCAGGATTTGTGGAGCTCTATCTGGTTTCTTCTTCCCAGCCACCAGGATCTCCTCACATCAGTCACTTATTCAAAGCCCTGGGGTTTTTTTTTCAGTGTGTTTGGAAGATGAAATACAGAATTCCCTGAGTGTAAGGAAAACTTTAGGCTGGAGAAAAATGTGACTTTGAGCTGGGATTTGCCAGCCTGGGGAACAGAGCCTTTCACTGCACCTCCAGTGCTGGAGAGCAGAGCTCAGGGAGGTGATTGGTGTCACTTGGCTCTGCTGGGGACACCCTGGGCAGTGACCACGTCCCTGCTGGGCAGAGTTGCTGAGCTGCTGGTGCTGACTGACCCTCTGTGCTTCCATTTCCAGGCCCTGTGGGGATGGCAGCAGCTGCCGCCGTGGCGACGGGGAAAAAACGGAAGCGACCTCACGTGTTTGAGTCCAACCCCTCCATCAGGAAGAGGCAGCAGACACGTTTGCTCAGGTGAGCACTCACCTGGTCCCTGTGTCTTGGTTTGGAAGGACAGGTGTCTGCCAGGGAAAGCTGGAGTTTCCCTTAGAATGGGGAATGTGAACCCCTCACCCCCCTCCAAATTATAATTTTGCAATTCAGGGCTTTCAGGCAAAGATTTGGGAATAGGAATAACAGTTCTTTACTGGGAATATTAACAAATGTAGTAATAAAACAAACAAACAAACAACAATTTTGGGAAACCCTGACAGAGTCAGAGCTACAACCTGACACCCTGTTGGTCAGGGGGTTGGGAGCAGTCCAAAAGTGAGTCCTCCTGGAGTGGCAGATGTGGTTCTGTTGGGGCAGAGATGATCCTGAGAGAAAAGGGTCCAGTGATGGTGAGAAGGGTCCAGTGATGGTGAGAAGGGTTCAGTGATGGTGAGAAGGGTCCAGTGATGGTGAGAAGGGTCCAGTGATGGTGAGAAGGGTCCAGTGATGGTGGGAAGGGTTCAGTGATGGTGAGAAGGGTCCAGGGATGGTGAGAAGGGTCCGTTCTTCCTCTGGGAATCCGGTGGAACCAGATCCCTGGTGTTCCTCAGTCTCAGTTTTTATCCAGGTAGGAATGGTTGGCTCCTCCCACTGGGTGGAGCATCTCACAATGGGATGATGGAATGTGGATGTTCTATTTTGGGGAGGGTAAGTTTGGGGATGTCTGTGCTTTTAGGGGTGTCTTAATGGCCCATGAGCAGAAAATATCTCTCTGGAGGGAGGACAGGGGGTGAAAGAGATAAACACTGCCCCACCTGGTTTGAACAGCTGCCCCATTATCAAAAGGCACCGCCCCCCTCCTCCCAGAGTTACAAGAGATAAAGAAGAACATCTCCCCAGCTGCTTTCAGCAGATGAAATAGAATCCACATTTTTTGATTCCATAACCCAAGACACCCTGCCACCTCAGTGTCCTCCAGCCAGCTCTGGTGGCCTTGTGTGGTCGCACCAAGTGCTGCCCAGAAGTCACCCAGCTCAGGGTTTTGTTTTTAGGTTTTTTTTTTGGGAGTGTCTTTCTGGAACCCAAGAGCTGTGGTTTAGTTTGCATTAAAGGGTTGAATTGCAGCTCTGCTCATCTCTGAGGTGATTTTATGATCACCACTCTGGTGGCTCCATTGTCCTGTTTTAACCCAAACTGGTTGCCAGTTGAGCCAGTCACAGTGACATTGCAAGATACCCAGAGTGGCTTCAGCAGAAATTGAAGCCCCATTCCATACCCCAGCTCTGCAGAGGATTTATCTGCCTCACAAAAATAAATAAAAAAGCCTCTTCTGCTTGATCAGACCATTCTGGGAATAAATTCAGTGTGTGTATTGTTGGGGAAGATGAAAAAGGAAAGCTTTATAAATATGACTACTTAGGTTTTGAAAATATAAAACTTATAAGTGAAATAGAATTGAAAGCAAATTTTGATGTTTAGAGCCTTAGTTACTGGACAACTGGAGAACAATAGTGTAGCCAGCTGAAGGTAATTTTCTTTTGATTAAACAATGCTTTTTTTTTTACTAAAAGTCTAAGGGTCAAAGCAGACCCTACTAGGTTGGCAGGAGAGGTCCAAAGAGTCGTTTTTAGGATTTAAAATATAACACAGTATGGTCATGTAATGATTCTTATAGGCTGTATGTAAATGCTGTAGGATTTGTATCTTGTATTAGATTGGTTGGTGTAAATTAGAATATTCAGTATAGAAGAAGATTTAATGGATTGTAACAGAAACTTTGCTTTCTCACTTCTTTTTAGCTCTGCTCTTACTTCTCTTACTCTTTTTACTTCGCTTTCTTGTTCTTGCTCTGGTTGGTGTCAGTTAGAATAATCAGTATAGAAGAAGATTTAATGGATTGTAACGGGAACTTTGTGCTCTTACTTCTTTTTAGCTCTGCTCTTACTTCTCTTTTTACTTCTCTTTCTTGTTCTTGCTATTTTTTTTTTCCTTGGGCCTGCTCTGAGCTGCAGCTGGCAGCTCTCAGCAGGCCCCCTTCACTCCTGCCCTGTGCAATAAACCACTTTATGTTTTCAGACCAGCCTTGACTCCAGAGCTCTCTCATCACCCTCTTTTTTTGGTGTCTATCCAAATTTCCTTTGCCATTGGACAAACCCCACGCTGAAGACTTGGGGTGAAGGCTTAGAGCCCAGTTTTAGGAAGAATAATCAAGGGCAGATTCCTGCTGAGTTGAAACACTTTTTTTTTGGGATTTAGAAGCTTCCTGTGGACACAGCAGCCCTCCAGGTGTTGCATTCCAGGTGCTCTGAGGCTGTTTGCCCACCTGATGGCCCCCGAGCCACACCAGAGCTGATGGGAGTGCACAGCCCTGGAGACTCCACCTGGAATTCCATGCTCTGGGAGCATTTGTGAATATTGGCTGCTGCTGTTCTTCCCTGGGTTTTGGAACAAAGCAATTTTTTTTTGCTTTTTATGCTGTTTGGGATCTCACTGGGCAGTTAATGTTAAATTACTGGGCAGAATAATTTAATTACTGCCAAATAATAATCCTTGGGAGTGAACTCCCTGCTTTTTACAGCTCCATTCTGGTTTTTGCTCCTTCCCCCAGCTCAGCTGTGTTTATTGCAGCGTTTCTTGAGAACAAATCTTTTTCTCCCTTGAAATATGAACAATATATTTTCAAAAAACTGCTCAGTGAAGGAATTATTTCTTCTCCTTTCACCCAACTACTTCATTTTACTACGTTAAGATAATGACAATTATCTTAATTTTTTTCCCCACTCTGACCAGTTGAACACGTGTTTCTGCTTGATTTTCACACCACTGGGAATCAAGTGGTGATTTCAAACCCCTGATTGTGGCATCTGAGTGTAGCTGGTGGTGCTTTTTGTGGCAACAGCAGGTTCTGAAATGACCAGCACAAGGACTGAGCTGTCACCTCATGCAGTGCTCAGGTTTTCTGAGGAAAACGCTACTTCTCTCTTGCTTTTGGAGGTTTCTGCCACCATTTCTGGCTCTTGCCCTGCTCAAAAGGGAATTAAGAGGCAGAAAATACCCAGTGGAACGTTTAAACTCCAAAGGGAGTTGCTGATGGGGCAGTGTTGGAACACCTGGGTTTCCTGTGCTGAGCTGTTGCAATATTTCCAGTTCTTGCCTATCCTGGAGCTTGAATTCCTACAGATCTGGTTCCAGCAGGACTTTGGTGCTGGAGGATTGCACTGCTGTGATCTGGGTGTAAAACAACCTCTGTCTGCAGGCCTCTTCTGATGAATCATTCAGGTGCTTCAACAAAACACCAGTTTCGTGTTGCTGAGACAGAGTGGGAGTGCAGACTCTTGCTGCCCCAGCTTTGCTGCTCTGGTGATTTCTCTTTTTACATCCGTGAGGAAAGGAGAGAGGGGAGAATAATTGACATTTGAGCTGCTGGGTGACAGCAGGGAGCACAGCAGGCCTGTGGAGCTGAGGAATAAACTCAATACGTGGCCAAGCTGAGCAGCTGGGGCTCTGTTTCTCACCTGCTTGGTGAAAGGGAGCTGGCAGGCAGAGGGGTTGTGTTTCTGCAGGGCTTTCAGCTGATGCCCACGTGTCTTGGTTTGGAAGGACAGGTATCTGCCAGGGAAAGCTGGAGTTTCCCTTAGAATAGAGAATGTAAACCACTCACCCCCTCCAAATTATAATTTTGCAATTCAGGGCTTCAGGCAAAGATTTGGGAATAGGAATAACAGTTCTTTACTGGGAATATTAACAATATAAATGCAGCAGGAAACAAAACCACCCAACCAAACAAGCAAACAAACAAACAACAATTCTGGAAAACCCTGACAGAGTCAGAGCTACAACCTGACACCCTGTTGGTCAGGGTGTTGGGAGCAGTCCAAAACTGAGTCCTCCTGGAGTGGCAGATGTGGTTCTGTTGGGGCAGAGATGATCCTGAGAGAAAAGGGTCCAGTGATGGTGAGAAGGGTCCAGTGATGGTGAAAAGGGTCCAGGGATGGTCAGAAGGGTCCAGTAATGGTCAGAAGGGTCCAGGGATGGTCAGAAGGGTCCAGGGATGGTGAGAAGGGTTCAGTCTTCCTTCGGGAATCAGGTGAAGCCAGACACTTTCTGTTCCTACATCTCAGTTTTTATCCAGGTAGGAATGGTTGGCTCCCCCCACTGGGTGGAGCATCTCACAATGGGATGATGGAATGTGGATGTGCTGTTTTGGGGAGGGTAAGTTTGGGGATGTGTGGTTTTAGGGGTGTCTTAATGGCCCATTAGCAGAAAATATTCCCCTGGAGGGAGGACAGGGAGTGAAAGAGATAACAAACACTGCCCCACCTGGTTTGAACAGCTACCCCATTATCAGAAGGCACCCACCCCCCTCCTCCCAGAGTTACAAGAGATAAAGAAGAACAATTCCCCAACTGCTTTCAGCAGATGAAACAGAATCCACATTTTAGGTTCCATAACCCAAGGCACCATGCCTGCTTTTCCCTCTGTGTTTCAGGAAGCTCCGGGCCACGCTGGATGAGTACACCACCAGAGTGGGGCAGCAGGCCATCGTGCTGTGCATCTCACCCTCCAAACCCAACCCTGTCTTCAAAGTATTCGGTGCTGCACCCTTGGAGAATGTGGTAGGTGTCCCGAGGGAAGAACTTCCTCACCTTCTCTGCAGATTTCCTTCTGCTCAGGGCAGCCCTGGAAGCCTTCAGATCATGTTAAAAACCATGGGGGGAAAAAAAAATGAGTTTAGGTTTTATGGGATATAGTGCTGGATCTGGCTGAGTCAGTGATTTCAGAGATCTTTTCCAGCCTTAATGTTCCTGTGACTCCCTGACATGAGGGCAGCACTGGGGTCCTCTCTTCTCTGCAAGAGTGGCTGCCTGGCACATCTCACCGGGGGGAATATCTTGGATTAAAAATCAGAGGGAACAGGTCAAGATCACAGAATCCCAGAATCCCTGAGGTTGGAAAAGACCTCCAGGATCATTGAGTCCAAGCTGTGACCAATCCCCACTTTGTCCCCAGCCCAGAGCCCTGAGTGCCACGTCCAGGAATTCCTTGGACACCCCCAGGGATGGGGATCCAAACCTCCCTGGGCACTTCCAAGGCCTGAGCTCCCTTCCCATAGGGAAATTCCTGCTGCTGCCCACCCTGAGCCTCCCCTGGCCCAGCCTGAGGCCGTTCCCTCTCCTCCTGTCCCTGTGCCCTGGGAGCAGAGCCCAACCCCCCCGGCTGTCCCCTCCTGTCAGGGAGCTGTGCAGAGCCACAAGGTCCCCTCTGACCCCCCTTTCCTCCAGCCTGAACAACCCCAATCAATCACAGAAATCACAGAATTTCTAGGTTGGAAGAGCCCTTCAAGATCATCCAGTCCAACCCAGCTCTAACACCTCAACTAAACCATTGCACCCAGTGCCACATCCAGGCTTTGTTAAACACCTCCAGGGATGGTGACTCCACCACCTCCCCGGGCAGGCCATTCCAATGAACACCTTTGAGCTCAGCTCTGCCTGTCAAACCCTTCCCATTACAACTCCTGCCCTCAGAACTTTTCCTTTCACCCCACAATCCCTTCCCTGGCCCGGCGTTACTTCGAATTTCATCAGCGAGCTCTTCCGCGGGGCCGAGTCTCGGGGGGCCTTTCCTGCCAGCTGTGCCCCTGTTTGCTCCTCCTGCTCTGCAGGCACCTTGGGGGGAAGGTGGCTGGGCTGGGCCTGCCTCCTGCTGCCTCTCCTGGTGCTGCTCCCCTTGTTTACCCGAGCCTAACGACTCCCCACAGGTACGCAAGTACAAGAGCACCATCCTGGAGGACCTGGAGTCGGCGCTGGCCGAGCACGCCCCGGCCCCTCAGGAGGTCAACTCGGAGCTGCCACCCCTGACCATCGATGGCATCCCCGTCTCCGTGGACAAGATGACCCAGGTGAGCAGGTGGCCAGAGGCAGGGAGGTTTGGCATCTGGCAGTCACATCCCTGTTGTTTGGTGTGGCTGCAGCATCTCCAGGGGACGGGCGTTGATCTCCTCTTTTCCTCCCCTCCCTCTTGGGGCTGGAGCAGCTCAGGTCGTGGTTGGGTGTGTGGAGCTTTGTTAGCGGTGCTGATTTTTTTCCTGTGAAAAAAATGCCTGTGAGGGAGCTCCCTTTGGAGATGGATTTGGCACCTCCCAGGAAATGGGAGCAGGGAAAATGCTTTGCCACAATCTTCAGGCACTGAAGTCACTCGTGGACACCTTTCTGTGTCCTGTAGTTCATTCCCTCCTCTGTTTCTTTTTTCTGTGAAAAAAATGCCAGTGAGGAGAGCTCATGCTGCTCCCTTTGGAGCTGGATTTGGCACCTCTCAGGAAATGGGAGCAGGGAAAATCCTTTGCCACAATCTTTAGGCACTGAAGTCACACCTTTCTGTGTCCTGTAGTTCATTCCCTCCTCTGTTTCTTTTTCCAGGAAATGGGAGCAGGAAAATGTTTGTTCCATGCTTTGCCACAACCTTTAGGCACCAAGGTCACTCGTGGACACCTTTCTGTGTCCTGTAGTTCATTCCCTCCTCTGTTTCTTTTTCCTGTGAAAAAAATGCTGGTGAGGAGAGCTCAGGCTGCTGGCAGCACTCCCTTTGGAGCTGCTCCCAGGAAATGGGAGCAGGAAAACGTTTGTTCCACGCTTTGCCACAATCTTTAGGCACTGAGGTCACACCTTTCTGTGTCCTGTAGTTCATTCCCTCCTCTGTTTCTTGCTGTGGATTGGAGCAGAGAGGAGTTTGCCCAAGGTTTAACCCCAGATCAGACCCTGAGTGAGATATTTTTGTTGCAGACAGGGAATTATTTGCCCTGGGCATATGGAAAAGCTGATTTTTTTTTTTTTTACTAGGAAATACAAATAATTATACTGGAAGCTCTGGGAATCAAAATTCCCACCATAAATGATGGCACCTCCATGCACACCTTTCCACAGAGCTCTCCTGAGCCACCTCACTCTGCTGGAACAATGATTCCTACAAAGATCCTTGTTTTTCCACCATAAAGCAGCAGGAGAGGATTTTCCTACCCAGCCCAGGTGGGTGATGCTCTCCATTCCCAAGGTTAGAGAAACATCTTTGCCCAGGCAAATAAAAGCTTTATTTCCCTCCAGCCCCCTGGGGAAGAAAACCACTGCTTCCCTTTCCCTCCAGCTCCAGCCCCTTGCTGACCTCACTGCTGGGAGAAAGTGGAAAGGACTCCCCAGGAAAGCTTCATCTGGAGGGAAATCTCCTTCCCCAGGGATGCAGGACCTGACTTCAGGCAGGAGGCTCTGGGTACACCCAGCCTGAGGCACCACAATGGATTTTAAATGCTGAAAGGCAATTTTTTTTTTTTTTTTTCTGAGGGAGTAGCAAGGTGGAAAGGGCAGCACACAAAGAGGTGCAGATTTTCCTGTGCTCTGCAGAGGCCACACCCTGCTCAAAAACACATTTCTTAGTGGAATCAGACACTCATAATAAAATTTATTCAGCCTACTGTGCTTTGGCTGGTACAGATCATTTCCCCCACCCCCTGACAAATAAAAGTTATTTATTGGGTTTTTAAGCTCCTGTGAAAGGTGGCACCTGCAGGAGCCAGTAACAGTTTCCCATGGAAATGGTTTTAAACTCCTTGTCCTGCAGGGCCTTTGCTCAGCCAGCCCAAAGTGCTGATGCAGAACCTCTTATTTCAAATCCTCTGCTGCTGCTTTGTGGTGGAAAAACAAGGATCTTTGTAGGAATCATCGTTCCAGCACTGTGAGGCAGCTCAGAAGAGCTCTGTGGAAAGGTTTCTCCTGAGTGGGCACAGAGGTGCCATCATTTATGGTGGGAATCTTGATTCCCAGAGCTTCCAGTGTAATTATTTGTATTTTCTAGTAAAAAAAAAAAAAAAATCAGCTTTCTTGCAACTGAGTTGCACAAAACCCTGTGGAAAACTGGAACAAAAAAAAAATAAATATCAATATAATTAGGATGGCAGGGACTGGCAAAATGAGGCCTCTGCTTTCAGCAGGTGCCAGCAGGCAGGTGTAGAGGTGTCACCAGTGAGGAGGTGAAAATAACTCCCTTTTAATTGCTCTGCTTCCCCAGGGGGCTGGAGGGAAATAAAGCTTTTATTTGCCTGGGCAAAGATGTTTCTCTAACCTTGGGAACGGGGAGCATCACCCACCTGGGCTGGGCAGGAAAACCCAGGGTTGCAGTGAGATTTTCAGCCTTCACAGAGGGGAATCTTGGTGCTTCCTGGACTTGGGTGACAGCTGAGTTTGCCCCTCAGCTTGTTCTCAGTTGCTCATTGATGTGATTGAGGAGTAAAACTGGGTAATCTGAGCTTAACCAAGCTGAGATCAGAGAGTGCTTAATTCAGCTCTCACTGTTTTATGAACTGATTTGTCCTTTAATCTGACTTTTTTTAAAATTTTTTTTTTATTTTAAAGCCCCCATGATTTATAACTTGCTGGTAGGAGCCAGTAAAAGTTTTTCTGGGCCTCTCCAAACTCACTGTGGTGCCCATTCCTCCCCCTGGCAGCTGCATTGCTGCTCTCCCAGCTGGTCCTTGGCAGGTGGCAGGGGATGAAAATCCTTGCTGGAATCAGCTCCCATGCAGCTGAGCAATAGCCCTGGATGGTTTTGTGGTTTTTCCAGCTCTGGGAAGCACAGCAGGGATGGATTCAGGGATGAGTGCTCACTTCCAGCTCTGGTGCAGTTGCTGTTTTTCCTTCTCCCACTCCCAGGTCCTGCATGGACTTTGCTTTTCCTGGAGATCCTGAAGCTGAGCTGTGGGGATGTGTAGAAAATTCCCAGCCACAGGTTCTGCTCTGTTCCAGGAACCACTTCCCTTGTTGTTTCCAGCTCTGGAGAGCAGTTGGAATACAGCTGGCTGTGCTTTGGGTTGTTACATTTGGGATTGGGATAGCTCAGTCCCATTAATTCTTGAATTTAAGGTTAAAAAACCACTGGAAAGGGTGGTAAAGAAACATTTCTCACACTTTCTCCCAGATCCTCCATCCTGGGGGTTACCTGAGCCTTTTCCAGGCTGCCCACAAACTGGAAGGTGCCACTGGATTTTTTTTCCAGCAGATGTTTGATTTTTGGGTGATTTTTGGGGGGTTCCTGGCTGCTGTCAGCAGAACCTGCAGGTGAATGTCCCCACCTGTGCTCTGAGGGATGTGGGGGCTTTGTGTGGGGGACCTTACCTGTGGCAGGGCCTCGTTAGGGCACTAATTAGCCAAGTCCTCTCTCCTGACAGTGCTGCTGATTGTCTCCCCCGTGGATTAAAGACAAACCCTCCTTAACAAGTACCTTGAGTAGCTTAAGCCCTCAACTTCCATGGAGCAGTAATTGATCCAGCTGGAAACAAGGAGCATTGCTGATGGCAGTGCAGGGAAGGAGCTTTTAACTGTTTTTGCACCAGGCAACTCAAAAAAAAAAAAAACCAAAAACCTGTTGTTACCAGGTTTATTTGAATAATTTTTTGGGCAGATAATAATCCTTGGGAGTGAACTCCCTGCCTTTCACAGCTCCATCCTGGTTTGCACTCCTTTCCCTATCCCAGCTGTGTTTGTTGCAGTGTTTCTGAAGGAAAAATTCTTTTCTCCCTTGTGCTATGAGCAATATAATTTTAAAGAAACTGCTCAGTGAAGGAATTGTTTCTTCTCCTTTCACCAGGCTTCATCCAGGGAACCTGGAGCATGTCAGGCTGAGGGTTGGCCCTGCAGTGGAAGGTGGATCACGGACAGGCTGGGAAAAAATGTGCTTTTAGGGAAAATTCCTTCCTGGAAAGGCTTGTCCAGCCCAGGGAGGTTTGGAGTCCCCATCCCTGGGGGAATTTCAAAGCCCTGTGGAGGTGGCACTTGGGGACACGGGGCAGTGGTGGCCTTGGCAGTGCTGGGGAACTTCAAGGTCTTTTCCAACCAAAATGATTCCATGATTCTATAAAATAATTGACTCTAAAAGCTCTGAAGGGACTCAGGGTGCTGCTCCCAAATGCAGATTTTAAGCTCTAAATATGATTTCCTCTGACATTAGGAGAGCTCTCCCCTTCCTGCTCTGCTCTGCAGCTGAAGCAGCCTTTTCCTGGTACTCCAAGGAGTCCCTGGTACAAAACCAATCTTGTCACAAAACCCTGTGTGAGTTCTGTATTTATTTGGGCAGGACAGGGTGGAGAAGTGTGGTCTCCACGTTCCAGCAGCCACTGAAGCTCCTTCCCCTCTCAGCATCTCTGTTAAAGACACATCAGCTCATGCCTGAGTTCCTGCCACGGTAGGGACATCGAGTGGGGGGTTTTTAATGACTTATTCTGATTTATTTATATTTTTTTTCCCCTTCAGGTTGGCTCGTTCTCTTCCTGGTTTGAATTGCAAAGCGTCAATACAACGGCTGTTCGTGCCTTGGTGTTGTAACTTTGTTTTGGCTGATTTCATTTCGTTCCTGCCCTTCCACCTGCTGCCAAGCTGAGCCTTGGGAGAAGCTGGCAAAGCATTGCCCACCTTCCTTGGGCATTCAGGCCTCTTCCAGTTGATGGCTCCACCAGGGTGGAAAGTTGAACACGATCGTTCTGTACAACAGAATGACCAGAGATGCGAGTCCCTAAACTCCTCCCAACCTTCTGCTCGTTCCAGGCACAGCTGAGAGCCTTCATCCCCGAGATGCTGAAGTATTCCACGGGTCGTGGGAAGCCAGGCTGGGGCAAGGAGAGCTGCAAGCCCATCTGGTGGCCCGAGGACATCCCGTGGGCCAACGTCCGCAGCGACGTCCGCACGGAGGAGCAGAAGCAGCGGGTGGGTGTCTCCCTGGCTGCCTCCAGAAGCAGCACAGGGGGGGCTGCAGAACTGGGGTTTTTTTGCCTTGAGGGGCAGAAGGAAGAGTCTGTGTCACGGCCGTGAAGGAGGGAAGGGAGGCTGTCCCCTCCTGAGCAGCTTAAGGAAGCTTTGTGCTTAAGGGAGAGGGTCATGGATGTGCAGTGGAGCCAGGAAAAATGAGAGAACTGGGCGAAAAAGGCTTGAGTGAAGTTTCTACCAAGCTGTGACATAGATAATCAAAGGAGGCCACCATGGTGTGGAGGCAGCAGGACCTGTCTGTGCAGGCTGGTTGGGTGGGGAGGCTGCAGATGGTGCTGGGGCAGCATTTTGGTGCTTTCCCAAATTGCCGCTCTTGGAGTCACAGAATGGTTTGGGTTGGAAGGGCCCTTTCAAAAGTCTTCTCATTCAACCCCTTCACTGAGCAGGGACATCTTCAGTGGATCAGTTGGCTCTCCAGGATGAGTTCCTTGGGGAAAAGGTGGGGATGAGCAGAGGGAGATTCAATATTGGGGTGGTTGGAAGGGCCCTTTTAAAGGTCTTCTCATCCAACCCCTGCACTGAGCAGGGACATCTTCACTGCATCAGGTGGCTCTCCAGGATGAGTTCCTTGGGGAAAAGGTGGGGATGAGCAGAGGGAGATTAAATATTGGGGTGGTTGGAAGGGCTCTTTTAAAAGTCTTCTCATCCAACCCCTGCACTGAGCAGGGACATCTTCAGTGGATCAGGTGGCTCTCCAGGATGAGTTCCTTGGGGAAAAGGTGGGGAGGGAGATTAAATATTGGGGTGGTTGGAAGGGCCTTTTAAAGGTCTTCTCATCCAACCCGTTCACTGAGCAAGGACATCTTAACTGGATCAGGTGGCTCTCCAGGATGAGTTCCTTGGGGAAAAGGTGGGGATGAGCAGAGGTAGATTAAATATTGGGGTGGTTGGAAGGGCCCTTTTAAAGGTCTTCTCATCCAACCTCTTCACTGAGCAGGGACATCTTCACTGGGTCAGGTGGCTCTCCAGGATGAGTTCCTTGGGGAAAGGCTGGGATGAGCAGAGGGAGATTAAATATTGGGGTGGTTGGAAGGGCCATTTCAAAAGTCTTCTCATCCAACCCCTTCACTGAGCAGGGACATCTTCAGTGGATCAGGTGGCTCTCCAGGATGAGTTCCTTGGGGAAAAGGCAGGGATGAGCAGAGGGAGATTCAATATTGGGGTTGTTCGTTTGCCAATTGTTGCAAACCACCCGACCAAACGAGACCAACGTGCAAATCCCAGCTCTGTGCTGGTTCAGAACCCTTCCCTGGGCTGACCTCCCCCCGTGTGCTCTCCTCCTGGAAGGTGTCCTGGACCCAGGCCCTGCGGACCATCGTGAAGAACTGCTACAAGCAGCACGGGCGCGAGGACCTGCTCTACGCCTTCGAGGACCAGCAGACCCCCCAGACCACCACCACGCACAGCATCGCCCACCTGGTGCCCTCCCAGACCGTGGTACAAACCTTCAGCAACCCCGACGGCACCGTGTCCCTCATCCAGGTGAGAGGAACACCCTCCCCATGGATGTTCCACTTCCAGCACAGTCTGCCTCAGGGGTGTGAGGAAACTCGGGAGCTAAACTGGTCCTTCAGGAATTTTCTCACCTCTTACCCCCACAGCGAAGATCTGTCCTCATCCTCTCTCTTCCCAGCTCCCACCCCCTGTTCTCCACTTCAGGGATTTCTGCTGTGTGGTTAAACAATTCAGGGATTTGACCTGAGTTTAGTGAACTTTAGTGAAATTTAAATTAGTAAATTTAGTGAAATTTAGCAAATCCAGGTGCCACCACACAACACCTGGCAATGGTAGCAGAGGTGATGGAACTGCCTTCCTTTAATGGCATGAAATGTAGTTTAATCAGCAGATCAGGTGTTTCTGTGCCCCTGGTCTTCATCTGACACCTGAAGTGTCTAATTCTGTTTATTACAAACACCAAATACATATTTGTCCTCGTGGAACGAGGATTCCTCTCACGCTGTTCTTGGCTCAGTGCTGCTGCTGCTTTCCCCGGGTTCCCTGTGTGGGAAGGCAGATTCTGGCAGCTCAGGATGTCAAAAAAATTCACTTTTCTCTTGAAGCTTCCCACAAACTCCTTGTGGGAGTGAGGTTTGAATCTCAGTTTCCCCTGTGCCTCCAAATCATCACTGGTGGTGGTGGTTCCTAACCAGGCCCAGCACTTTGTCCCTCCTGAGCATCACATTTTTAGCAAAGTCTCATACTTTTCTCAGACAAAATGAAGATAAAAACTGGGTGTTTGAGTAGGGTTTTTTCCCCCAAATGAAGCTTTTCAGTGGCTGTTAGAGTTTTCTGTTCCCCACCCAGGCCCAGCAGACCTGCCAGGCTGGTTCTCTTTGCTCACCTGTCCATACAATCTCCCTTTGACTGGTGTCCTTTCAGGTGCTGGACACCTGAGATCCCATTGACTTCCTGGCATTTATGTTTAATTCTCCTCAGAGACAAAGCTGCCCATCTCCCTGCCTTTGTCCCTGCCCAGCTGTTCAATGGGGGAAAAGATCATTTCCAAAGGGGTATTGAGGATGAGCTCCATATGTTTGCCAGGTGCCTGGAGATGAGACCCAGGGAATGGGGAGCAAGGAGGGAATTCTGAGCCAGTGCTGGGTGGGTGGGAGAAGGGAGTTGACTCCACCACGCTCCCCCAGCTGCTCTTCCTGAGGCTGGGAGAATGCTGAGACCTTCATGGATGTGCAAAACTCAGTTCCAGTCTGAGGAGCTGCCATGGATTAACATGGCTCCAGTTTATGATTTCCTCCCCCCTTGGGGACAGCTCTGTGTTTTCTGTGCTCTCTGCAATTACAATTGCTCACAGAATCATGGATTTTGAGGGGGTTGGAATGGACCTTAAAGATCCTCTCATTGCCATGGGTAGGGACACTTTCCACCATCCCAGGCTGCTCCAAGCCCTGTCCAGCCTGGCCTTGGACATTTCCAGGGATGGGACATCCTGCACCAGCTCTTCCAGAGTCTTACCACCCTCACAGGAAATTCCTTTTATTCTTTTTATTCTGAGAGTGTGTGAGAGCCTGTTGGAACCCTGGGCACTGAGAATTTCTGTGCTGCCAGGCACTGACCCCCAAGCAAACCCTGCATCCCACCTGAGGCCTTGGGAAAGGATTCCAGAATTGAGCGACAGCGCTGGGATTGTGGGTGTGGGGTTTGGATGGAAGTGTGTGAGAGCACAGGGGGCAGAACTCAGAGTTGAAGGGTTTGGAATGTAGGAATAAATATAAATAATATAAAGCAAGGTGGAGGTTTAGGGTGTTGGCTGAGTCCTTCTTTTTCATCTTCTTCTTCATGGTTTGGGTGGTGTTTTGTAATTGGGTAGAAAAATCTGCACTGCGGGGCACGGGTGGTTGGTTATTGGGTAAAAGTAAAAATAATTCAGGTGTCATTTCTTAATTGGACAGTTTGTGCTTAAAAGTCCTTATAAAGAGAGAGACAGAGGAAATTTTTTATTTTATTGGCTAGAACTCACAACTTGTGAGACTGTACCACAGATAAGAATTAACAAACATCTCAGTCCCAACACAAACATTGTCTCTGGAGCATTTAACCCCGACTCTAACAGAAATTCAGACAAAAAAGCAACAAGAGCCCCTTTGCCTGAGCGCCGTGGCCATTTCCCTGCACTGACAGATGCACCATTTTGTCCTCCCCAGGTTGGCACGGGCGCCACCGTGGCCACGCTGGCCGACGCCTCCGAGCTGCCCACCACGGTCACCGTCGCACAAGTCAACTACTCGGCCGTGGCTGACGGAGAGGTGAGAGCTCCCTCAGCTTCCTGGGGCACCTGGCTGGGCTGGCTGAGCTGGGGCACCTGGCTGAGCTGGCAGCAGCATCTCAGTGCTCCCAGCCAACACCCAGCCTGCAGAGTTCAGGGGTAACGCAGGATGTTTTATACACAAAGTGCTGAATTGTTGTTTCCACTCAGGATTCTGCAAACACAAGTGGAAGGTCTGAATTTTGTACCTTTTTTTTTATTTATACCTCCTATAGATTATTTATTTATCTAAAAATAATTTATATTAATTTATTTAAGATAAATTAATATAATATAAATTAATATAATATAAATTAATATTATATAAATAATATAACATAATATAAATTAATATAATATGATATAATGTAATGTAATATAATACAATCTAATCTAATCTAATATTTATTTTATTTTATTTTAATATGAATTTTATTCATATTTATATATACAAATTATTATTATAAACTATAAATTACAAATTAGAAATATATTATTATTATAAAAACCAAATTTTTTTACATAAACGAATTTTATATAAAATATTATTCATTTATATAAAAATATATTTATATAGATAAAATATTATAAATATATTTATATAAATAAATAGATATTTAAATATATAAATATATACATAAATATTTTAATAGATATTTATATAAATAAATATATTTTTGGATATTTGTTTATTTATATAAATAAATATATATATTTATATATTTTTTTAAAAAATAGGGAGTTTTTTAGGGTGTTTTTTTTGGCATTTCCATGCCTAAATCTGAACACTCAAACTTGCAAAAGTTTATTTTTCTCCCTTTTTTTTTACAATCAAATAATACATTAAAAAAAAAAATCCGTGGGTTTAAGAAACATTCCCTTAAAACTATAAAGATTTTTTTTTCTTTTTGCCCTCTTGGCTCCAAACCCCTCCTTTAAAGGAGGCTGCAGGTCCCTTTCTGTCCTTTTCCTGCCGTGCCCTGGGCTGTCACGGCGAGAGGTGGCAGCACAGAACAGCTTTGCTGGCCTCAAACCCTGCTCCCATCTCAGACCCTGACTGGAACAGCCCGGGGTGACCTTGGAGCACTTTGCAGCTGCTCTGAGGGTTTTCAGGAGCCAGTTTTATCTCCAGGAAAATCTTTCAAAGGCACAACTAAAGCTGCATGGGGCTCACCTGGGTTATGGAAGGTGTCCCTGCCTTTGGATCTGGAGGGGTTTGAGGTCCTTTTGCAGCCTCTCAGCTGCAGAATCTCAGCAGCTCAACCTTTGTGGGGACAATCCCAGCTTCTTTTCCTTCTTTCCTTGCTCCATCCCTGTGCTGGAACTCCTTGGGCACCTTTGCAGGGCAGCACTGGGATCTCCCCACCCACAGTTTCAGGTTCTCCCTCCTCCCTTCTCCACCCTGTGTTGGGATTAACCTTTGCTCAAAGGCAGCAAAATTTCCTTGTGCAAAAATTTACCCTGAGCCTCCAGTCAGCTCTGCTTTTATGCACTTTTTAACTTTCTCCAGCCCAACAAATTGAGGTAGTTTTTTTTTTTTTATCACCCCCTAACAGCATTTTTATTTGTTTCTCAAATAAAATGGGGGACTGGGGGACTGTCCTAAAATGTTTATGGGATGGGGGGTGGAGGGAAATCTTCACCTTGCAAAGCAGCCTGTAGGATTTGTCAGCTTTTTTGGTCCAAAGTACGTTTTTAGTTCTCATCCTGGTGGATTTTGTGGCCATATAATCATTATCTCACGAGCCGTGAAGCTCCACATGAAAATACAGGGAAAAATGAGCAACTGGGTGAACTTCAGGCAATATGAAAATCATCTGTGGGAAGGTCTGGAGTTAGGGAATTATAAATACCTGGGATAAATGAACATTTCCAGCCACCATCATCTTTTATTAAGCAATATGACTCAATCCCATCCGAGGTCAGAGGTGCTGTCCAAATTAATCCTGGATAGGAACCAACCCCCAAAATGTGCAAAGACAAACAGGGAGGAAAACACAGCCCATTTCCCTGAGGGATGTGATCTGTGCTCCAGCACTGCAGAAACACAGAATTCCAGAAGAGTTGGGGTTGGAAGGGACCTGTGGGAATCACCCAGGCCAAGGCAGGGTCGCCCAGAGCAGGTGACACAGGGACACGTCCAGGTGAGTTTGGGATGTCTCCAGACAGAGAGACTCCACAGCCTCCCTGGGCAGCTGTTCCAGAGCTCTGCCACTCTCCGTGGAAGGAAGTTCTTCCTCATGGTGAGGTGGAACTTGTGTTTTAATTGATGGCCATTAACCACAGCTAATTAATGAACACCCCGGGCTGGCAGGCAGCGATCCGGGTACAACAGCAACAACAACACTGCCCTGTTTTGTTGAGAATTTGGCAGGATGAGAGGGATTTCTGGGTTTTTGAGGATCTTTATGCACTGTGATGGAGGGCTGTAGTGTCCAGCCACATCCTCAGGTGCATCCCAGCCCTTCCTCCCTTTTCCCCCAGCTCTCAGAGCTGCACACCCGCAGCGCTCCACGAAAACCCATCCATCTCTTTCATTTTGGGAAGCAGCCACCCCTGGAGGGGGTGATGCCTTGTGGGAATCCAGGGCATTCCTTTGGATGCCCTGGACAGTCAGAGACCTGAACAACAGGGTTTGGAATCTGTACAGGGGGATTTGCAACCTGTACAGGGGGGTCTGGGATCTGTACAGGGGGGTCAGAGACCCTGGCACAGAGCCCAGGAAGGCAAAGGCTTTGACTTTGGTCCATGGGAAAAACTTCCAACATTAAGAGAGGAATTACAAGCCACAAAAGTGTAATAAAGAATACTGTAGTTTGTCACATTTGGGGTTTTTAGAATAGGGGTGAATGGGGACAAGATGGAGGATTCTGGGCAGTGCCCTGGGTTCTTCTTCGTCTCCATCTTCTGCTGTGACAGTGGCACAAAGTAGTTCAAGGGGATTAAGTCAGAGTAGAAATGACCTGTTTAGTATAGATTGTAGATATTGGTGTGTAATTGTAAATAATAGATACGTAATAATTGGTATAAAAGATGATGAGCCTCCATCAGAGGGATAGTCCAGTGATGATGAGAAGGGTCCAGTGATGATGAGAAGGGTCCAGTGATGGTGAGAAGGGTCCAGTGATGGTGAGAAGGGTTCAGGGATGGTGAGAAGGGTTCAGTCTTCCTCTGGGAATCCGGTGGAACCAGATCCCTGGTGTTCCTGTGTGTCAGTTTTTATTCAGGTAGGGATGGTTGGCTCCCCCCACTGGGTGGAGCATCTCACAATGGGGATGATAGAAAATGTTGTGCCCTTAAGTGAGCCTTCATGGCCCATCAACAGAAGATGAGCCTTAATGGCCCATTAGCAGGAGATAATCCTTAATGGCCCATCAGCAGAAGATAATTCTCAATGGCCCATTAGCAGCAGATATCCCCCTGGAGGGAGGACAGGGGGTGAAAGAGATAAGAAACACTGCCCCACCTGGTTTGAACAGCTGCCCCATTATCAGAAAGCACCCACCCCCCTCCCCCCAGGGTTACAAGAGATAAAGAAGAAACATCTCCCCAACCACTTTCAACAGATGAAACACAATCCACAATTTTTGCTTCCGTAACCCAAAACAACCAGCTCACCCAATAATTGCCTGACCCTAAAACCCTCTCCCCGTGTTTCCCCTGGCAGGTGGAGCAGAACTGGGCGACGCTACAGGGCGGGGAGATGACCATCCAGACGACGCAGGCCTCCGAGGCCACGCAGGCGGTGGCCTCCCTAGCGGAGGCGGCGGTGGCGGCGTCGCAGGAGATGCAGCAGGGAGCCACTGTCACCATGGCACTCAACAGGTACCTGCAGGGGGAGGGCGCGGCTGGCACAAACCAGGGCATGGCATCTCCTGCAGGGGTTTTCCTTCTAGTTGGGGCAGAGTTCACAGAATCACAGAATTTCTGGGTTGGAAGAGACCTTCAAGGTCATCGAGTCCAACTCAGCTCTAACACCTCAACTAGACCTGAGTGCCACATCCAGTCTTGTTTTAAACACATCCAGGGATGGTGACTCCACCACCTCCCCAGGCCATTCCAGAACTTTATCACTCTTTCTGTGAAAAACTTCCCTGATATCCAACCTGTATTTCCCTTGGTGCAGCTTGAGGCTGTGTCCTCTGGTTCTGTCAGTGCTGCCTGGAGAAAGAGACCAACCCCAGCTGACTACAACCACCCTTCAGGGAGTTGTAGAGAGCGATAAGATCACCTTTAAGTCTCCTTTTCTCCAGGCTAAACAACCCTAGATCCCTCAGTTGTTCCTCACAGGGTTTGTGTTCCAAGCCCCTCACCAGCCTCGCTGCCTCCTCTGTACACAATCAAACATCTCAATGTCCATCCTGAACTGAGGGGCCAGAGCTGGACACAGCACTCAATGTCCATCCTGAGCTGAGACACCCAGAGCTGGACACAGCACTCAATGTCCATCCTGAGCTGAGGGGCCAGAGCTGGACACTGCACTCAATGTCCATCCTGAACTGAGACACCCAGAGCTGGACACAGCACTCAATGTCCATCCTGAGCTGAGGGGCCAGAGCTGGACACAGCACTCAATGTCCATCCTGAACTGAGGGGACAGAGCTGGACACTGCACTCAATGTCCATCCTGAGCTGAGGGGACAGAGCTGGACACTGCACTCAATGTCCATCCTGAGCTGAGGGGTCAGAGCTGGACACAATACTCAAGTTCACCCTTGTACGATTCCTGAGAGGATTTTTCTTCAGAGGGTTCCTGTGGTGGGTGGTGGGAGCAGGACAGCTCCAGATTCCTGCTCTGTTCAGGAGCAGAATTTCCTCCACAGGCCACTGGTTTTGGGTTGGTTGTGTGGGGTTTTTTGGTTTTGTGGTGGTTTTTCTTTTTTTTGGGAGGGAGGGGTTTGTTGGGGTTTTTTTTTGGCTCGGTTTGGGGTTTTTTGTTGGGTTTTTTTGTTTGTTTGTTTGTTTTTTGTGGGTTTTTTTGGTGTGGGGCTTTTTTGGTTTTGGTTTTTTGGGGTTTTTTTTGTTTGGTTGGTTTTTTGTTTTTTTGTTTTGGGTTTTTTGTTTTTTGTTTTGGGTTTTTTGTTGTTTTTGTTTTGGTGGGGGTTTTGTTTGTTTGGTTTTTGGGGGTTTTTTGGTGTGGGGGTTTTTTTGGTGGCTTTTTTTTGTTTGGGGTTTTTTGGGGTTTTTTTTTGTTGGTTTGGTTTTTTTTGTTTTGGTGGTTTTTTTGTTCTTTTTTGGGGGGTTGGTGGGGGGTTTTTTGTTGGTTTTTTTTGTTGTTTTTTTGTTGAGTTTTTTGTTTTGTTTTGTTGGGGGTTTTTGTTGTTGTTTTTGTTTTGGTGGGGTTTTTGTTTGTTTTTGTGGGTTTTTTTGGTGTGGTTTTTTTTTTTTGTGGTGTTGTGTTGGGGGTTTTTTTGGGTTGGTTGGTTGGGTTTTTTTGTTTTTTCCCCAATCTTTCTGAAGCAGAAGCTGGAGGAGCTGCAGTGGTTATTAGGGTTTTTGGCTCAGTTAGCCAGGTCTGAGGTGTAGCTCCACAGGTCCATCCAGCAGGACAAAATATCTTTACTCAGCTCTACTGAACTGCTTCAACTCACCCTGCTGTTCCTAAAACCTGGAAATGGCTGTGGCACTCCCTGGGGGATGAATCTGTGCTGGAAATCACAGCACAGCAGTGCAGGAGGTGTGGACAAGAATTTCCCTCACCCAAAGCAGGATCCTGGTTAGAGGCTCCTGTTGCTCAGAGAGGGGCAACTGAGAGGAGTTTTTTAAAAAACTTTTATTCCATTTTCAGTCTCATGTGAGGGGTGAGACAATACAGCTGTTAAAATTCACACCATCACAATCAGAAGCCAAATTATTTCCTAATTAAAATCCATTATCAGCATTTCTTGGCCCATCAGCTTTTGCCACACAAAGCTGTTCATGCCCTAAGGCCAATCATCAAAAATTACCCCTCGTGGGGTAATTACTACAATGCACCTTTCACAGTTCCATTTCTCCAAAGTCTCTGGTCTTATTTGCAAGGCCATCCTTTGAAATAAGGCCACCTTCCATCCCTGTTCTGGAACTCCTTGGGCACCTCTGCAGGGTTTTTGGGCCTGGCCTCACGTGTGTGAAGAAATTTAACAGCACCCTGCTGAAAACACTGCTCCTTAAAAAGAATTATTAAGCCACTTGGCTGGGGAGGAGCTGAAGCCAGAGCTGGTGGTGGTGCTGGCCATGGCAACAGGACGAGGTGAACTGGCAGAACCAGTGGGGAAGGGAGAGCTCTGAAATCTGCAGAGCCCCAGGATGTGCCAAAAGTCTGATACCTGAACCCAGAGGCCACGTGGAACAACTGCTTGGATTGTCCCAAAGTTTAATCCAAGCCCCAGGTGAAAGGGAGAACACAGGGGGGTGTTCTAAGAGACCTCCAAGCTGCAAAAAAAAAAAAATAAAATCCACCCGGAGCAGCTTCTTCCCATCCATTCCTCCTCCAGTGTTGATTTCCTGCTCTGCACCGCTTTACCCAGGCCAGATCTGAATCCCTCTGCCCTGGATTTTTCTCCTGGGGTGTGTGTTTGCTGGTTAAAATGGAATTCTTGCTTTCCCTGCTGTTCCTAACCCCTCTCTCCCCTCTGCAGTGAAGCCGCTGCCCACGCCGTAGCCACGCTGGCCGAGGCCACCCTTCAAGGAGGGGGACAGATTGTCCTGTCTGGGGAAACTGCAGCAGCAGTTGGGGCACTCACTGGAGTCCAGGATGCCAATGGTAAGGCCTCTGCAAAGGTTTTATTTTGGTTTTTTTTTAAATTTAGACTTTAAAACAGCCTTTTTATTCTCTTTTTGTTGAAATGTCCCAGTTTGGGTGGTAAAATCCTCCTGCCTCGCTCAGGGGGTCACTGAGCAGTTGTGAGTTCTAATCTCAGGGTGGAATTGGGAGCATGAACTCCTTGTTTGCTCCCGTGGTGCTGGTGGCTCTGCTCTTTCCCTCCTCTGCCAGCTGGCTCTGTGTCCTTGGGGTTTTTTTTGGGGGGGGAAAACTGCTCCGTGGTGTGTGTCTGTATCCAGCAAAGGAAGGGTTAATTGATCAATTAACACAATTAGTTGGTGCTGTAATAAACTCATCTCCAGGGCTCTTAAAACAACATTTTATTTCTTATTCCCTGCCCTTCTCAAGGCTTTTTTTTCCTGTGCTTGATGGCTGCTCCTGAGTCAACCTCGGGTCCTTTTCCTCCTGCTCCATTTCCCATCTTCCCACCACGGTCCATCTCTTGA
Organism: Phylloscopus whistleri; assembly: GCA_017589585.1. NCBI lineage: Eukaryota > Metazoa > Chordata > Aves > Passeriformes > Phylloscopidae > Phylloscopus > Phylloscopus whistleri. Next base: position 62,477 of record JADMLD010000299.1, on the reverse strand, counting down.
TTCCAGGGATTCTCTGGAGCATTTCTCACCTGTCCAAGTCTGGTGGCTTTTGCAGCCCTTCAAACTAGAAATAAAAAGTGCAAATCCATGGATAACCAGTTTGAGGGACGAATGGAATGTGCAGATGTGCCTCCTTGGGGCTCATCCACTGCCTCCAGTTGCTCTGTGCTTCTGCCTGACCCTGGAGGTGTTTAAGGAGCACCTGGATGCCTTGGGGTTGGGTTCAGTGATCCCAGAGGTCTTTTCCAGCCTGACTCTGGGATAATTCCCAAGCTCAGGCTGGTTGTTATGGAATTACCCAAGAAACCCCCTGGTTCTTTGGGTCAGGTGGAAGGAGGGGTGAGTCAAAATCAGCTGGAAAAGGGCACAAAGGGTGAAGCTGTAAAGAGAGGTCACCTCAAGGGTGGGACAAAAGATCAGAGAGGGGCCAAGCACGCGTGGCTGGGTGGCAGAAGTGTCACTTTGCATGAAAGCAGAAACCTGCTCGGGTCAGAGCTGACTTCCAGCAGGATCCTCATCCAGCTGGGAGCGCACGGAGTCAATGTTTAGTCTGCAGCAGGAGGGAAGAGGAATTTGCCTCGGAGCTGCTTTGATTCCCTTGCTGTGGAGTCAGCCGGCCTGAAGAGGGAGCAGAAATGAAGGGAAATCCCTGGCCCCGGCGCTGAGGATGCATCTGGCACCGAGGGAAAGAGGAGGATTGTGTTTATTGTGCCGGCAGCCTGGCGTGAGGGCGATAAGTGCTCGGTGTTTATCAGAGGCGGGATCTGACCCTGGATGCTCAAAACCAGCAACTAATCAGATTTGGAAAAGCAGATCTGCACCTCTGGCTCCTTTTTTGCTCTTGCTTCCAGAACGCTTTCAACAGTCTGGATTCCTCTGGATTCTCCCCATCAAACTCCCCTACTCCCTGAGTCACTCCACCTCACTCTCCCAAGCATTGACATCATTTTAAAACAGGCTGGGCTTTTTTTTTTTTTTTTTCATTTTTTCCTCTTTTTTTTTTCTTTTTTTTTTTCCTAGCAGCCGAGTTGAAAATCAGATGGGATTTAGAGTGCATTAAGGGGAGAGAGACACTGCAGCATTTTCCTGTGAGCAAAACCTCGCCCACAGCCCCTCTCGCCTGCTCTCCACTCTCCTTCGATTTGCTCTAATCTCCGGTGGTATTAAAGGGGAAGGGCTTTGGAGTCCTTGGAAGCTCCATGCTGTTGGCTTCCTTACGTAACCAGCTAATAGATCTCCCTCAGGGAGGCAGGAGATGTTGGGTATCCATTGCTGCTGTCTCTGTCTGGGGAGGGAAGAGCAGATGGATTTCACTGCCAGCAAGGATTTATCCTCCTGGACACCATTTGATGGATGCAGCAGGGGAAAAAAATCCACTCTGTGCCCTTTCTGTCCACAGGAGGTGGGATTGGGGAGTGATTCGGGGTAAACAAATGGTCCTGACCAGCAAATTTCCCCCTTCTTGCTGTTGCTTGCAAGGTTTTAATTTGTTGATATTCCCAATAAATGCTTCTCGCTGGGAATGCTCTTACCCTTCTGCAGGACTTTTCTGAGGAAAAAAAACTTATTTGGAAGGGTAGGATAGGAATTTATCTCCATCTTACTCATAAGGTAAAGGAGATGGTTGGACACCTCCCCATCCCTGGGAGTGTCCAAGGCCAGGTTGGACGGGTTTGGAACAACCTGGGATAGTGGAAGGTGTCCCCATGGCAGGAAGGAGATGATCTTTAACTCACTTCCAACCCAAACCATTCTATGATTTCTATGAAAATTTCTGGAGGTTCAGGCAAGGTGTTTCATTCCTGATTGTAGCCATTAAGTGCAATTACTCTCTTTTTAATTTTTTTTTGTTTGTTTGTTTGTTTCTCTCTCACTGTGGCATTTTTCCCATCCGTTCTCTGGAATCATCTGAGTAATAACAACAATACAAAACAGCCAAGATGGCTTAAAAAGAGGAAAACCTCTGTATATTCATGGGAATCTAGGGCTGGATATTTTACAGGGAGCCCAGGAACGTGGCTGCACCGTGGATAATGCACCTCAGAAGGGCTCTGGATAATCTCGTGATCTGTTCCCTTTCCCAGCTGAAGGAAACAAGATCTCCTGCTCCCACTGCAGTGTCAAACCACCTAAGTGCATTATGGTTTTCCTGCTCCCCCAGAGCATCTGCTGCGAGTGGGGAGGCAGGAACTGGTGACCCCACACTCGGAGCCTCAGATGGTTTTGTTCTTTAAGTGGTTGGTATTGAACAGAGAAATAAGGAGAGCGAGCAGAGGGGAGCGTGGCACCACCAAGTCCCCTGAAAAATGCTGGGAAATGCTCTGCTAAAGAGGAAACTCTGTGCCCTGGAGCTGCTTTTTTTTTTTTTTGGAGTGAGCAATGGAGGGAGCATCCTCCTCCTCCTCCTCCTCCTGCAGCCTTTTGTTTGCCATTGATCCGTGTGGGGGGGCCCTGAGAGCTGCCAGGGCTTCCCGGCTGCCTCCTGAAATATTGATGAGGCTCCTGGCGGGGCCGTGCCTGCTCTGGGCTGCCCGGGAGGGGCAGGGCAGCTTTCCTGCCCAGGGAGGGTAAAACAGCCACGGATCCGGGGTTGTTTTGGAAGGTGAGGGGAGTGGAACATCCAGCTCCAGCTGGGATTCAAAGGAGGGCGTGGGGTGAGGTGCAGTGGAAAGAGTTGGGAAGGAAAAGGAGGTTGGAAGGATCAAGCATATCGAGGGAATTGATTTCACAGGCTGGAGCTTGGCCCAGGCAGAGATCCCATGGATCCTGCTTGTCCCAGAGATCCAATGGATCCTGCTTGTCCCAGAGATCCCATGGATCCTGCTTGTCCCAGAGATCCCATGGATCCTGCTTGTCCCAGGGATCCAATGGATCCTGCTTGTCCCAGAGATCCCATGGATCCTGCTTGTCCCAGAGATCCCATGGATCCTGCTTGTCCCAGAGATCCAATGGATCCTGCTTGTCCCAGAGAGCCAATGGATCCTGTTTGTCCCAGAGATCCCATGGATCCTGCTCGTCCCAGAGATCCAATGGATCCTGCTCGTCCCAGAGATCCCATGGATCCTGCTCGTCCCAGAGATCCCATGGATCCTGCTCGTCCCAGAGATCCCATTGATCCTGCTCGTCCCAGAGATCCAATTGATCCTGCTCGTCCCAGAGAGCCAATGGATCCTGCTTGTCCTAGGGATCCCATGGATCCCGCTTGGCCCAGAGATCCAATGGATCCTGCTTGTCCCAGAGATCCCATGGATCCTGCTTGTCCCAGGGATCCAATGGATCCTGCTTGTCCCAGAGATCCAATGGGTCCTGCTTGTCCCAGAGAGCCAATGGATCCTGTTTGTCCCAGAGATCCAATGGATCCTGCTTGTCCCAGAGATCCCATGGATCCTGCTTGTCCCAGAGAGCCAATGGATCCTGCTTGTCCTAGGGATCCCATGGATCCTGCTTGTCCAGGCAGAGATCCCATGGATCCTGCTTGTCCCAGAGATCCAATGGATCCTGCTTGTCCCTCTTGGCTGCTCTTTTCCTGTCCCCAGAGCAGATTTTCCTGCTGGAGATGCTCGTAGGAGCACAAAGGAGAACACAGTGAGCCCTGCCCTTCTCCATCCCCCTCAGCCACCCCAAAACCCCAATCCCCTCTCTCCATACAGGCAGAGGGGGCCGTGCTCAGGGCTGGGCTGAGCCAGGATCTGTGCTGGAAGCCCGGGGAGAGCATTAGGGTCTGACGTGGGCAGGGGGGGATTAACCAGCTCCCTGCTTTCGCAAGCCCCGGGGAGGAGGAGGAGGAGTCAGCGCGGGGTAAAGGAGCCTCCAGCAGCCTCTGGGGTGACACTGCCACACCCAACCCCTGCTCCAGGTGGTGATTTCCACGTGGGAAGAGGTTTAAACACTGGGAAAACTTCAGTTCTGGGTGAGCTTCCCACACCCAAGTCAGCAGGGTGGGAAGCTGTGCCCACCCTGGGCCGTGCAGATGGGGAATGGGAACCTGGAGGGAGCTCTGTGCCTGCCAGTCCCATCCCTGCAGCTGAAAACACATCCAGGAGGGGAAGGCAGGACTGGGATCCTCTTCCCTGTCCTGTGTGTGGTGCCCCAGAGAGCACAAACCCCGATGGACAGGCTGGGAAAACCCTGTCCTGGCTTTGGGATTATTCCTCGGGGTAGGGAGGTGCAACACCCAGCCACTGGGAGCTGGTGGCTTCTTCACATGAGAAAAAAAAAAAAAAAATCTAAATTTCATGGGTGGGGAGGCTTAGGGGCTGCAAATGTCCCTTTTTAAAAAAGCAGTATTTTATGGTTTTCCTTTCATGGATCTCCTTTTTTAGGGAAGATGGAGCCAAATGAGTCGCTAGCAGCTTGGCAAAGTGCAGATCAGCATGTTTGCGTCCAGGAGGACAGGAAGGAAAGAGTCAAGCTTTTTGTAGGGCCTCCCTGGTGGGAACAGAATTTTTTTATGAAGGTTTACCCTGAAACAGGTAGGATTTAATGCCAATCTGAAGGAAAGGTGAGGAAAATCATGTTTGCAGGTGTGTTTCAGATGAGAGGGTAGAAGAGATGCAAGGAGAGCAGAAGAGTGAATTCCTGGGCTTGCTGAGCAGCTCCAGGAACAGGGAGAGCTGTTTCCTAGAGGACAAATTATTCATTATCAATGAATAATTACCAGCAACGGAGCTGCTGGGCTCTGAGTGAAATACCTTGGCATAAACCTCAGTTAAAAGGAGCTTAATCTGTGTGGGGTCGGGGTCTCTTCTCCCAGGGAACAGGTGACAGGACCAAAGGAAACGGCCTCAAATTGCATCAGGGGAGGTTTAGGAAATTTAGGAAAAAAAAATTCCTCACTGAAAAGCACTGAAACTCCTCAATTGTCAGGCATTGGAACAGGGAGGGGTGGAGACCCCATCCCTGGGGGGATTTCAGAGCCCTGTGGATGTGGCACTTGGGGACACGGGGGTCGGGCTCTGCTCCCAGGGAACAGGGACAGGAAGAGAGGGAATGGCCTCAGGCAGGGCCAGGGGAGCCTCAGGGTGGATTTTAGGGAAAATTCCTTCCTGGAAAGGCTGCTCAGGCGCTGGAAATGCCCAGAGCAGGGGTGGAGTCCCCATCCCTGGGGGGGATTTCAGAGCCCTGTGGAGGTGGCACTTGGGGACACAGGGTTGGGCTCTGCTCCCAGGGAACAGGGACAGGAGGAGAGGGCCAGAGGAGCCTCAGGGTGGATTTTAGGGAAAATTCCTTCTTGGAAAGGGTGCTCAGGCGCTGGAAATGCCCAGACCAGGAGTGGAGTCCCCATCCCTGGGGGGGATTTCAGAGCCCTGTGGATGTGGCACTTGGGGACATGGGTGGCCTCGGCAGCGCTGGGGGATGGTGGGACCCGATCTGGGAAGTCTTTTCCAACCTCAACAATTCCATGACCCCAAAAACACTCCCTCCTGTAGGGAGAGGACCTTCCTGCCTACATCCCTGTGCCCACCACCCCCCATTCCCTCCCAGCCTCCCCGCTGGGGTGTGACCCCCCAAATTCCCCGTCGGCATTTCAGGGACCACCCCGCTCATTTCTCACAGCACAGACAGAACCAAAACATCCCCCAGCCCTCAGGGAGCTGCCGTTTGCAGCCCGGCACACCTTGCCCCTGCCCTTTGAAGGCAGCGGGTGGCGTTTAGCCCGTGTCCCGGTTGATGTCCCGGTTGATTTCCCGGCGCTAATCCCGGCTCTGTCCCCCGGTGAGGCGGGGGCTGGCACGGCCACCACCGGGCCGGCTTTGCTCTGACATCCTGGCCCTGCTGACGAGGCGGCTGCCGATTAGGATTTGTCTGCCCACCGACCCCCGGGGGGGGTTAAAAATAGTCCCCTCCTGGCCCACATCCGTGGCCGCGGCTTCCCTGGGTCCCTCCCGGTTTCAGGGTGTGGGGTGGGACCAAGCCCTGCACAGCCCAGCACAGGATTCCTTTGGGTTTCCACAGAATGGTCATTTCTGGGGACAGTTTGGCCTTTTGGGGGTAGAAAAAAAACCTCATTTTATTGTCTTTATTTAGCCTGGAGAAGAGAAGGCTCCTGTCTTTATTTAGGCTTCAGGGAAATCCCTACAGCAGCTTTCTGGTGTGGAATGGGGACCTTAGAGGAATGAGGCTTACAGGAATGGGCTTCCCACTGTCAGAGGGGATTTGGGGGAGGAATTCCTGGCTGGGATGGAATTCCCAGAGCAAATCTGGCTGCCTCAGGATCCCTGGAAGTGTCCAAGGCCAAGGTTGGACATTGGGGCTTGGAGCAACCTGGGATAGTGGAAGGTGTTTGATCTTTGAGGTCCCTTCCAGCCCAAACCATTCTGCAGTTCTCAAGGGAAAATATTTTGCTATGATGAGCACTCAGGATGTTGTTCCAAGGCCTCTCTGCTCTTCACAAAGTGCCTGAGGAGCACAAGGAGCCTCCCAGGTGGTTTTTGTGCCCCTGTTCTGTATCCAAGTCTCAGGTGAAGTCTCCAGGCTGCTCTTTAGCTCCAAACCTGCCTTTGAGAGCACAGAGGGAGGAGGCAGCGCCCTGGGGAGGCACCAGCAGTGACTCAGTTCCTGGTGTTGTCCCTAAAAAGCCAGCAGCCATTCCTGCTCAGCATATCCATGACAGAGTTCCCAACATCCCAAAAGGGGCAGGGAGCCACCTCTGAGGCCTTTCCTTGGAAAGTTCCATCACTTCCACCGTTTCTCCCAGCCCTGCTGGTCTGGGGGAGCTCCCACCCCCCAAAACGAGCCCATCTGGCCTTGTCTCCTGCTTCTCCCTGACCTCACAGCATCTCCAGCACCTCCCCTGCCCTCCCCGTTTCCCCTCCCCTGGTGAGCTCTGCCATCCATCCCTGTGATCAGGCACTTGAGCCTCGCAGGCTCCCCAGCTGTCACAGCCCGGGCTGGCTGGCGTTAAGCACAGGCCATTTACCTTCCACGTGTCCTGAATTAGGGGGAAATGGACAGGAGGGCTGGGCCCTGTTTAAAAATTAAAGCTGATTACAGGGCATTAACGTGACGTTTAAAGGAACAGACAGCAGCCCTCCTCTCCCAGCACAGTTGCAATATGTTCCCTTTTGTTCTGGGGCTGCAGGGAGGGAAGGGAGCAGGGCTGGCAGCGATGCCAGGCTGGGCAGGATTTCCTCTTTAGCCATCAGTTTTGAAAGGAGGAGCTGCCTGTTGGCTGGTGCAAGGATTTCAAGCAGGTCTGGCTACCTCAAGCAGTTGCCATGCTGACAGGAAGCTGAAGTTCTTTGGGCTGCTCCTGAATTTCCCATGGAAAATTCAGATGATCTGATGCTGTCTTCTGAGTTGTCGTGGTGGGAAGTTTCCTATTTGATGGATCCCAGTTGTTTTTTTTTTTTTGTTAAATCCCATAATTTATGTGGTGACTCTTTGCCCCCAAAAGCAGGAATTAGTCAGTCTGGCTGGGAAGAACACTCTGAATGTGATGCTTTATTGGGATTTGTTGTGGGTTTAGGTTGGATTCAAAGCCCGTTTGTTTGGTGGATTTGTGTGATATTTGTCCAGGCTCTTCTGCACCTTCAGCCCCTCAGGAATTCAGGTGGCTTCAGAAGGAGCTGCTCAGTGCAGGATGGGTGCTGAAAAGAGACCCTTTGGCAGGTGAAGGGATGTATTGGTGTTCCCTGGATCCTGCTTTTCTCTGTCTTCAAGAAACAAAAGCTCCAAGGGGAACTCAGAGCCCCTGGCAGGGCCTGAAGGGGCTCCAGGAGAGCTGCAGAGGGACTGGGGACAAGGGACAGAGGGACAGGACACAGGGAATGGCTTCCCACTGCCAGAGGGCAGGGCTGGATGGGAGCTTGGGCAGGAATTCCTGCCTGGGCTGGGATTGCCAGAGCAGCTGTGGCTGCCCCTGGATCCCTGGAATGTCCAGGGAAAGGTTGGAGCCCCCTGGGACAGTGGAAAGTGTCCCTGCCCATGGCAGGGGGTGGCACTGGATGACCTTGAAAGGTCCCTCCCCACCCAAAACCATTCCATGGTTCTTTGATCTCTTAATGACTTTTCACTTGACTTCACCACCAACAACATTCACTTTAAATTCCAGGGGATTTTTCAGTTCATGGAGATGAAATCCCCAACAACTTGGATTTGAGAGCCACGTCCTGAGCTTTCCTGGTCCCCTCTGGGTGTCTGGGGCTGTCAGGGCACGTGGCTCCGTAGTCACAACACATTTTTTTGGGGGTCTCTGCAGTAGATGAGAACTTCAATCCCTGGACAAGCTCCTGTCTAAAAGAGATGTGATTGAATCCAGGCAGGAAAGGAATGGCAGCCAGCAGAGTTGACATCTTTTCTTGGATAGGTCTGGAAGCACAGAGCTGGACAGGCAAACATTTCCTTGTTTGCCACTGGTTCCAGTCCAGGAACGGGGATGGGAAGGGTTGGAGGTGTTTTTGAAAGGTGTCTGCAGGCAGATCTTGGCGGTGCCACCCTCTGGGATTGCTGTTTGGGATTGGGGATTGCTCTCCTGACAAGCTGCACATCTCCAGCCTGGTGCTGTTTTTTCATTGATATCCCTGAGCTCAGGGAGGAGGGCACAGGTGGGGTCAGAAATCCAGAAATCCAGAACACTTTCATGCTGCTGCCACCATCTCTGCTCATCCTGCTCCTCCAGGAGACCCCAAAGAGAGGTCCCAGCTCTCCCTCCTCGTGAGCTGCTCCCCTAAATTCGTGCCTGGGGTTCAGGGCAGTTCCTTCAGCTGATCCCAGCTGACCCTTCACCACCCAGTGAGGATGGGCAGTGGTCCCCACAGCTGTGCAGCAGCTGGAGCACCTCCCAGTGCAGATTTTGGCAGATTTTGGCAGATTTTGGCAGATTTTAGCTTTTAAGGCCTCCCACCTCATCCCCATCCCTGGTGGGAAGGGACAGTGCTGCACCACAGGCACAGCTGGGGTGGTCACTGCTGTTTCTCCCTGTGTCTCTCACTCTTTCCAAGATCTTTTTAAACATAAACTATCCAATATCGAGATGACACCTATATTATTTATATTTTTAACCCAATAATTGACCACCCAAGGTTTGCAATGCAGACCCTTTCACCCAATAAGAAACAAACCACCCAAAACCATGAAGAAGAAGGCCTTAGACAACACCTTAAATCCTCCACATTGCCCCATATATATATTCCTATATACTAAACCCTTAAATCCTGAGTTTTTCACCCTGTGAGATCACACAATGCTCTTCAAACTCCACACCCACAACCTCGGTGCCATCACTCAATTTCTGGAGCCTGTCCCACGGCCTCAGGTCAGATGTGGTGCTTGCTTGAGAGCCTTTTAGAACAAAAAAAACCCTGAAATTCTCATCCTCCAGTGTCCCAACAGATGACCCAGCAGGGCACAGCTCCTGGTGGCTGCGGGCTGGGCTGGCTCAGGCCACCCTCTGCACTGCAGAGCTGAAAATGTGAAAATGCTGCTGGGTTTGGAGGGTGGAGGAGGCTCCTCTGACCCGAGGGCACTTTTGTGAGCTGCGGGCCCTTAATGGGGCTGTCAGTGGGTGTAAGGGTGCAACCCGATCCAAATGGGAAGCTGGCTGAAATCCCAGCAAGCTGTCGTTCTTTAGGAAACGAGATGGGCTTGGGTGAGCCCCGGGGAAGGAGAAAATGCCCTGCCTGCAGCTTGGGGCTGCTCCCTTGGCCCTGAGGTTTTTGCTGGCTCTTCCTTTCCCCAGCTCGTGGTTCTTTTGTTTTACACTTGTGGTTTCTGTTCTCCCTTCCCTCCCTGCTCCTCTTTGGAATGTGCTGTTCCCCACATCCTGGAGGGAATCCTCCAAACTCGAGGTTGGGCTCTTGGTTTTTCCTTTGCTCTTTTCTGAGAGCCTCAGCTGCTTCCTCAGCAGGCTCTGACCTCCCAAGTTCCCCCTGTTGCTTTTTTTCACTGAGCACATCCAGAGGATCACTCGGTGCCTGGATTTATCTCCTCCTTGGATCTTCCAGGCAGGGTCTGATTTTAAAGCCTAAAAGCACAGCCCCATCTGTCTGGTGTCTCTGGGGCATAGTAAAGAGCCCTGTCCTGCAGAGAGGTTTTTCCTTGTGCACCAGCCCTGCCCTGGCAGAGAGAGGGAGATGAGAGGTTTTAATGAACTCTCCCAAGTTGGCTGCACTGAACTTGCACATTTCTGCTTTCTTTCCTCTCCCTTGACGTTCAGCCCTTAGGTTTGGGGTTGAGGAGGACATTTCCTGCTCTGGGGTGTTATTTGAGGCCCCAGCAGCTTGCAGAGAAGCCTGAGGAGGTGCATCTGCACCTCGGTGTCCCTCAGCTGGTGACCATGGGGTGGCTTTGTCCGAAACATTGGTGGGCACCCAAGGGAGAGAAGGGAAATTTGTCACCCTAAGGACTCTTCCAGCACTTTGACTGGAGCCTGATCAATGGACAGCACTGGGATATCCCTCCTGTGATGTGGAGTCCCATGTTGGCTGAGCAGAGGGCGTGTGTTGAGTTTTATCTTCTTTTTTTTTTTGCCAGAGTCAGGACTAAATGCTTGAGATGGTGTTTCTTGTTTGGATATTTATTAATTTTTATCCATATCGCAGTCTCACAAGCTGTGAGTTCTACAGCACTTCTAGCTACCAAGGTAAAAAATGGAGCTCTGTCTCTCTCTGAAGGCCTTTTAAGGATAAACTGCCTAATTAAGACATGACACTTAAATTATTCTTACTTTTAACCCAATAACCAACCACCCATGGCCGGCAGTGCAGACTTTTCTATCCAATTACAAAACACCACCCAGACCCTTGAAAAAGAAGGTGAAAAAGGACTAACCCCCACCTTAAAACCTCTATCTTGCTTTATATATATATATATTACTCTATTCTAAACCCTTAAACTCCAAGTTTTGCACCCTGTGCTATCACACACTTTTATTCAAACCACACACCCACAATCTCTATTATTTAATTTTAGAAGCCTTCTCCACATCCTCAGGTGGAATGCAGTGTTCTCTTGGGGAGTCAGTGCCTGTCAGCACAGAAAGCCTGAAATCCTCAGGGTTCCAACAGGCCCAAGGAGGTTAAAAAGGAGATAAAAAAGGAGGTAAAACCACTTCCCCTTGCCCTCTGACCATCAGAAACGCTGCCTGGCGTCCCTTTGGGGAGGCAGAGCAGGGTGATGTGTCTGTCCCTGCAGGCCCCTGTCTCCCAGTGACCTTCTCAGCTCGTGGAGACAGCTTGGCTTTGCTGTAAAGCAGCTCATGTGACAGCAGTAATCCTCAGCGGGGTAAACAGCTGTGCAGGAAGATTCCAGGGAATCGCCCTATTTTTCCCTGCTCCAGGCCAGGAGAGGCTGCACCAGTCCCTGGATGTGTCTGGAGCCATCCCTGGAAAGCCAGGGCAGGAGCACTTGGCTTCCAGGATTTCTCCTGGAGCTGCAGAACAGGTTCCAAGAATTTTTTTTTTTTTAAAAAAAAGCCATTTCTCCTCGAGTGGTTCCCTCTGAATCTTTTCCAAAACCACCAGTTGTGGCATTTTTAAGCCTGATTTTTATTTCTGTCTCCCACCCTCCATGTCTTTTGGCATAATTTATCCCTCTCAGCTGTACAAATTCCTCTCTCTGGTTAGCAGTTTCTGATGGCTCATGTGGACCCTCTTCTGCTCCTGGGATGCCCAAATGGACTTTTTGCCATCTGCCCATGGGGATTGGGTTCAATTCTGCCCTGGAGGAGATACAAACTGAGCGAGCACTGGCTTGGAACTGGTTTCAAATTAATCATGGGTTTATTATTCCCATCCCCAGCTTACAGACTGCAGCAAACTTCCTTTCCCTGTCCACAGCTCCCTCAGCTTCCCCACCTCCCTTTCCCCCACGATTTTAACCTCCCAAACCTCCCAGGGGAGGTTCAGTGAGTGCTGACAAGTCCAAGGAGCTGCTGACAGCTAAAGCAGGTGGTTTCAGCCCCAGATCCAGGTTCCTGCCCCTCACAGGCAGCAATTCCCCTCAGTTCCCTGCAGGAATGAGGTGCCTGGGATCAGGTGGGCAGCAGTTGCTTCCTAGCCCTGGAATCCCCGGGTTTCTCGAGCAGGAGGAACATTTGAGGCTGCAATAAATTGTCCACCAGTGGCCAAATCCCTTATTTGATGTAAGCCCCAGCCCAGCCCTGGGGAGGGACCATCTGTTCCTCTGGCCTAGGGCAGATTTGAGCACGAGCCCCTCGCAGTGAAAGGCTCTCTGCTATTCCCCTGAGCCTCCTGATCTCTTCCCTTCCACCTCTTCCCATCGGGGGGAAAAAAAAAACCACCAAACCAAAAACCCCCAAAGCTTTGTACTCCCAGGCATTAGAGGGGGGCTCTAATTGGTGTGTAAATTGGGACTGCTGAGTTTTAAGTGGTGGACACGGAGCTAATGGAAGTGGGATTTTATTGCTGGAGTAAAAAGGGGATGCTCAGCTCCTTTGAAGTGGCAGGGATCAGCAGCCAGGAGGGTTTCTGTTCCATCAGAGCCAGCAGTGAGTTTGGCCCCTGGTTGTTTCCTGTTGCTCTGACCCATGGGTGAGTTAGGATGTCCTTCTCAGAGGTTCCAAGGTTTTCCTTGCCCAAAAAAAAGAAAAAGTTAGAATTGTGCTTTAGAATAGGAATTGTGTGTTAAGAGGTTTGAAGTCCAGCAGAAAATGAGGAGTTGGACTTGGCTGAGTTTTAGGGTTTCTGTGTGTGTGCTGCTGCTGGGGATGTGCTTCCTCACCTGTGAGCCTCCCATCTGAGCCAGGACTCGGGCCTGAATCATCCCAGCAAATAAAAACCAGAAGGAATTCTCCAGCCACCACAGCTCTCTGGTTCTCCAGGGAAGGGACAGGACAGGCTCTTGCACTGCTTGATTCTCCTCACAGATTTTGTCTGTGCGGGTCCACCTGCCACAAATCCAAGGTGAGACCCACAGGGTCAAAACAGCTGGAAATCTCCTTTTTGGGAAAGCAAACTCCTCCCTCTCCCCGTGCCCGTCGTTGCTTTCTCTGGGTGTGCAAAGGACTCTTCCAACCCCCAGGCTTGGATGGTTGGGGCATAAAAGTTCTGTGCCTTCAGTCTGCCAGGCCAGAGCCCCAAAAACTTTGTGTTTTGAACCAACAGATTCAAAGAGTTTCAAAGGGAGGAATCTGCCAGAGGCAGACAGCATTCCAAGGGTAAATACTCGAGGTGGGAACCCATCCCACCTGCCGGGCAGTGGGAGAAGGTGGTGTATGAAAAAAAAAAAAAAAGGAGGAATGTGGACTGTAAAAACTTGCTCTTTACATGAAAAGTCCCACATCTGAGTTGTGTGTTGGCTGTGATTTATTGCTCGCCTCGTTGAGGATGGGCCAGGTCCTACCTGGGGGGAAGCTGTGCCAAAAGGTGTCCAATAAAGATGTGGACACCAAAGCCCAGGACACTGCTGCAGGAGGGGATGTGCTGGTTTGGAGCAGGGGTGCTTTTCTAGCTGCATTTGGAGGCTGTGCTTTGAGGAAGAGGGGAAAAAAAGGAGCCTTCAGGTGCATTTCCAGCCCTTTTTTTTCCCTGAGGAAAAAAGCCAGACTTACCTCCTGGTAGCTGGGCAGGGCCTAGTGTGAGGTGAGGCTCCAGCCGATCACCACAGCCGCAGCTTCCCATATCAAGGCAAAGCTTTAAACACCTTCCCAAGGATTTCTCCTCCTCCAAAGGCTCTGTTGGGGGGCTCCTGTTGGGTTAAGAGCACAGAATTCCCTGGCACAAAGGCACTGATGGGGCACTGGGGGAGGAGAACCCGTGGCGTTGGACCCGCCGCTCGGCCATGAATGTGCACCCTGTTGTGGCAGGGAAGGCTCCCGGGGAGAAAAATCAGCAAAAAAAATGCTGGGAAAATGGCTTTTAGATGGAGCCAGGCCCTATCTGGTTACAGGCAGCCTTTCTGCCAGCACAATGGCTGCTTTATTGTCCCCATGTGCTCAGTGCTCCCCGGGATGTGCCCGTGTCCGTGCTCGCATGTGATCCGTCGGCACCGGCCCAGCTGAAACCAGCCAGGCCCCCCTCAGAGCCTCCAAATCCCCTGCAGCTCCTCCCAGGCTCCAAGGAGTGCCTGGATTTCATGAACTTCCCAGCCTGGTGCTCCTGGGAAATGTAGGAATTCCACTTTGGGCAGCCATTGCTGCTCCTCATCCCTCTCTCATCCCTTCTTCTCCAGGAGTTGTGGAGAGCTTTGTTGGAGGTGGCCTGAGCTCCTCCGTGATGGATTTCACTGCTTTTCACTGCAGACCTTCCTTGTTGGGCCTCTCTGGGCCAATTAAACCATTCCTCTAAATGTTTGTAGAGTATCTGGCAGTGCCTTGTCCTTACCTCCCACTTTACCTCCCACTCACAGCGTTCTGTATTGGAATTAGAAATATTTCAGTTGCTCTGCCTGATATTGGGGTGCCACTCCTGCGTGGGCACTGAATTTTGGCACTCACCCCCTAAACCAAAGGTTGCATTTCCTATGAATGCATTAATCACCCCGCTAAATCCCCCCTCTCCAGCTGCAATATTTCCCCTTTTCTCAGCCTTTTACACTTGCATTTCATTGTCAGGCCTCCTAGCAGCAGACTATTGCAAGTGGAGCGTGGCAGAGGGTTCATCAGGTGAGTGGATTTTTGTGGTGGTAGTTTTGGGAATGTTGGGATTTAGCCGGTTTTGCACTTGGACCTTTGGGTCCCTCTTGGTGTTTCTCGGGGTTAAAAGGGGGCTGTGTCTGTCTGGTTTTTGTGCCTGGAGACCATTTGGGGTTGAAATGCCTTTGGGATGTGGTGGTGTCACTCAGGTAGTAAATTTGTTTTTGTGAATTTTAGGTGGTGCCCTGCCATGCTTCACACAGCAGCCATTAATAAAAACCTGTGGGGAATACAGGACACTAAAAGCTGTTTAAAAAAGCAGGATAAGAATCACTCTCAGTTCTTCCTCAAGGAGAGCCCCTGGGGATGTTGGAAGCATAACAGGGCAGTCAGCAAAATATTTATGGCAAAACCTACCCAGGGATCCCTTTTGGGTGATTGTTCAGAATCTCGTTCATGGGTTTGACACCCGACTCCTGAGAAGAGGAACAGACTGATTTATCCTGAGGTCTTTCCTCTCCCTGCTTCCTGAGAAGCTGGGCACAGATAACTCCCTGTCTGCCCCGTGTTTTGTATCAAGGCCCAGCTGGAGCAGCCCTTGGGGGTTGCTGGGCTCCCTCTATTTTTATCTGTGTTTCCTGTAGAGATGATTGACCACGAGAGACTTCTAATCGTCTCAGGTGTGTCCACGCCAAAGCCAGCTCATCACCGAGGCTTAGGCAGGTTATTCTCTAAGCTTCCAGCCTTGGAGACCAAGAAATACCTTCCTTCCCGCATTCCTTGTGTTTGTCACCTCTGCCAAGTGACAAATCCACCCCAGTTTAAGGTGCCACGTCCTGGAGACCCAGCACTAGAGGGGCAGGTCTAGGTGAGGACTGAGCTTCGGCAGGGACAGCTTAATTCTGCCTCAGGTGATGCCCAGGGCCTGTTCTCCAGCTCTAAATTTGCCCCATGAAGGGGAGAGGTGAGGACTGATGGCCTCAGGCAATTCAGAGCAAAAGGTGTGGAGCTAATTCCCCCCCCCAGCAGACCAAACTGCTGCTCTGTTTTTCCCAGGCACCCTTTTCCTGGGAGTTTTTCCATCAAAGAAAAGGAAAACCTGGGATTTCAGGTTGTTTCCAATGTTAAACATCATTGTGAGGTGTTTTGGTTTTTTTTTTCCCTTCTGGGACTGTCCTTGCTGCAAAGACAGAGGTCCATGGCAGTGGTGTCACCAGTGAAGGACACGTTTGTCCCCACTGCTGCAGTCTGTGGGTCTTTGCTGTGCCAGGGAAGAGTCTGGGCATCAGGTTGGCTCACTGGGATCTTCCTCTTTCCCTGGAAGTGCTGAGGCTCCAGAGGAGAGAACCCCTGTAAATCAGGAGTTCCAGCCCTGTGGTTTTTGTCTCACAGTGCTGCAACCTTAAAAGAAGCCCAAAAACTCCCTAAACATCCAAAACGAACCCCAAAAAACTCAAAGGCCCCACAAAACATCTGGAAGAAATAAGGGAAATTAAGGCAAAGATGTTTCAGGTCTTGGCTAGGCCGTGGCCCTTCCCTCCTCATAGGGAGGAAGAGAACAGGAAATGTCCCAAAGATGTTGCTGCTCCCAGCTAGGGAAGGAAGGCTGGTCCTGGGGATAAACCTCAGGTTTGGATGTTCAGATTTTATTTGAAACAACACCTTGCTGCAAAACCCCAACGTTGTGCTGAAGCTGAGTGAGTTGGGAGGAGGAACGAGCCGTGTAAATGTGGTGTTGGGTTCCTGACCAGTCCCACTCCCATGGTGGCCAGCAGGAGGTCCCAGATCAACCAGTGGTCACTGGGACACCAGCCCCTGGTGCCCTGAGTGAGCAGAGAAGGAAAACTCCCTGCAGCAGATCCAGAGGGACCAAAGAATCCCACACTGGGTCAGTCAGGCTGGAGAAGATCTCCAAGGCCATCGAGTCCAAGCTGTGCCCCATCCCCACTTTGTCCCCCAGCCCAGGGCCCTGAGAATGCTCCAGGCATTCCTTGAGGAGCTCAGGAGAGGTCAGTGACAATGTTAGGCAGGCAGGTGGCCCCCAGGGACAGTCTGAGAGATGAGATGTGACCATGGAGGTGCAGGGAAGGAGGCAGTGACTCCAGGGCTGTGTCCCGTGCAGCTGTGGATGGGAATGTTGGATCTCATCTCGTGCATTTATCTTCTGAGGAAAAGTCAGGGCTGTGATGTAACTTAGCAGACTCAACTTCGATATCAAAGCTTCAGGTCCCTCATTAAATCGTTTTTTATTGGGGTTTTGACCAGAGGAGCTCCTGAAAGGACAGATGATGGAGGATCTTCAATGAGGACCACAGCTTTTTGCAGATAATCTGGTGGGAAAACCTTCATGTTTTGACCTGACTGGCACAGAGGTTCTGTAGGGAAGAGCTGTGACACGTGAGCCTGGAAAGTTCTCAGAGCTTAAAGCACTGCATGGGGGGTTTGTGATTTGTCAATATCACAGAATCACAGACCAGCTTGGGTTGGAAGGGACCAAAGATCATCCTGCTCCAGCCACACCTTCCACCATCCCAGGTCGCTCCAAGCCCCATCCAACCTGGCCTTGGACACCTCCAGGGATGGGGCACTGAGCCATTTCTGATGGGGGAAAAAAACCCCTTCCAATTATCATCCTAAAAGATGTCAATTAAGAGTTAATCATCGATGCTCTTGCAGTTGAGCTGGCAAAAGATGGAGAGCTGAGCTTCCAGTTCATCTATCTTTAACCCATGTTGAGAGGTGTCTTCTGCTCCTCTATCCCTGCTGAGCGTGGTGGGATTCCTGAGATTCTTGATTTCAGAGGCTGGCTTTGGGTGAAATCCCTCCCATGGTGTCGTGTCAGCACCTCGTGCCTTCAGGGCCACGTTCAGTCTGGCAGTTTAGGATTTGTCAGGGTAACACCTGACTTTGAGGGCTCTCCTTGCAGCTGCTGTGGCTGGGCCTCATTAGAGAGCTGGTTTATCTCCCTGGTGCCCACTGATTGTCCCCTTGCTCCACCTCTTGAGGGCCTCTCCAGCCAGCTCCCCAGGAGGGAGGTGGTCAGGAGGATATTTGTTTGAAATCTTGGCAATACCAAGTCCCCAGTCAAAGGAAACGTCCAATAAAAATCAGTTGTGGGGCATTTTCGTGTTTGTGCTGAGCAGTGTTGGCAGCACCACTCCAGGGGGTGTCCAGAACTCCAGTAGGTGAGGACAGGAATGGTTTTTGCTCCAGGATTCTGTAGGAACAGCCCCTTTCCTGAACCGGTTCTTACCTCCTCCAAAACACCTCCAGTAACAGAGACTTTGCTCCAGAGCTTCACCAACCTCATGTTCAGCTGTCACCTGGGATTTTTTCCCTCTCCCTAAGTGCAGGTTTCCATGCTGCACTTCAAGCTCGTGTCTTACTGGGGGAAAGACAATCAGAAAAGATGATTATTCCCTACTTACCTGCATCAGCCTTGACGTGTTTACACCTGGGAATGCAGACCAAAGCACACCCAGTGCCCTTGCCTTGTGCTGCCCACCGAGGGCAAACAGTTCATTTTTTGGAGGTCCTCTGGCTTGATTTTTTTTTTTTTTTTTGTGTATTAAAATCTACTCATTCTGAACCACTGATGAGAATTCTTCCATCACATCTTCCAAAGTCTCCCTTGGCTCTGAAAGGAGCGTGGTGATGAGATGGTATCTGCTGCCCTGAGCACAGGAATTTCAGCTGGATTCCTCAGCCCCTGCCTCCAGTGGATTCCTCAGCCCTTGGGAAGGCTGGCCTGAAACAGAGAGTGGACAGAGCTGGAGAATCAAGTAGGGAATTATTGAAAGGGTAGGGTACACCTTGGGCAGGACCAGAGCCTGGCCAGGGCTGCACCCAGGGTGGACTAAGAGTGGTCACAAAATGGACAACTGGTCACGTGTGAGGTCTCACACTTTGATCAGTTTTGGTCCATTTGCACATTGGGGTTTAATTGTCCAATTCCAGCTGCAGGCTGTGAGGTCCCACCCTTCTTGTTCCTCCTTCCAACTCCCCTCGTTTGTGCTTTGGGGCTGAAAGTGTTCTTGGTGTCCAGCAGGAACAGAATTTGTTTTTCTGTGAAGAGCTGAGTGACACTGAATGTGAGGCTCAGAGCTGCACCCCTGGGCAGCACATAACCTGAAAAAACATCAAAGCTGAAAGTTAAGGCATTTTAACTTTCTCTACCTCTGGAGGAGGGGAAGGAGAAGGTGCAGGAGTATCTACTGCAAAAGGCTTCATTAGGATGGTGCTCAGCACAGTTTGCTCTGGTTCCCCCTCAGCGTTGATGGAAACAAATACTGAATGAGTTGGACATCAACAGCCAATAAACTCCTCTTGGAAAATGGAAAATCCCACTTTTTTAGCCTTTTCCCTTTGGTGCTGAAACAGGGGGCTGAGGGACTTGTGAGCTCGCTGCCTCCTGACTCTGCAGTGCTCACAGCTTGCACGCCTTCGGTGTCCAAGAGAGCAGAGCAAGGAGAGTTAGCCTTGGCCTCTGGAGCCACTGGATCCCCCAGCAGCAGCAGCAGCACCTGCAGCTCTCAGTCAGGGTTCTGGGTTTTCATCAGATGATGTTGCCTTGCTGCAAACCAGACAACGTCCTGTGCTCCCCACGTGGAGCTCCACGGTGATGCCTCGAGTCCTTCTGCACTTTCCATTTTGTCCCATAAAAAAACTCCCAAGAGCAATGGTTCTGTGCTTCTTCCCCACCCCAGGCCTGTGTCCCTGCTCCTCCTCCGTGCCCAGCAGTGTTTCTGGTGACATCACAACCTGTGGAGACGTAAACTCCCCTCAGGTCACGGCTGCACTCTTGGGTTCTTCCCTCAAGCACGAGGGTGTTGAGGATGTTCACAGCATCTCCCCTTCTTGTTGGGGTCAGCCTGGCTCGGTTCTGCAGGGCTGGGTGTGCAGCAGGGGCTGCTCCCATGGCAGTTTGCCTTGGCAGGAGATCAGCTCTCTGATCATTCCTAGATGGTGCTACCAAAGAAGAGGATTTTTCACTTTTGGAAGGAAAAAGCTTTTTCTGGTCTTGTGTTGACGATCTGTGGTGGCAGTGGTGGCTCTTTGGTCAAAAGTGGGGCTGGTTCCTGCCTCCTCACCCTCCAGGGTTTGGTTTGGAGTTCCTGTGTGAGCTCCAAGTGGAAAAGGTTTCATGTGAGATCCTGCCCTTCGGCCTCCCTGGGATGTAGAGGGTTGAGCCAAGACATTCACTGGAGGAGCCAGGAGGCCATGCCTCACTCCACGAGTGGCTGGCAGTGCAATCACACACTCTTCCATCCCTCCCAGCCTTTCCACGTGGCTTTGGGAATTCCACACGAACTTTTCAGGATGCTGCAATGAGTGTCCATATTGGGTTGTTGAGACAACTCCTCTCATGGTGCCAGCCAGGACCTTGCTCGTCCCTTGTGCTTCCAGGCTGGCAGGACCTGCCTGTCCAGCTGCAAATTCCCACTGCTGCCGTAAGGAGAACGTGCCAAACCAACCCAAACCATTCACAGGACTCGTGGCAGAAGCTTTTCATTCCATCTGCTGCCAGATCCCAGCTCGATGCTCCCAGTCCAGAGCTTTGCCCCAGGTTGCCTTGGGCTGGTTTCCTCACCCATGGGACATCGTGGTGGCAGGACCTGTGCTGCCATTCCATCCCATCTTCCAACCCTGCCTGCAGTGACTGCCCCGTGCCTGGGATGAGATATCCAGGTTTATTCCATCCCTTGGCATTTGGATGTGGGGCCACATCTGAGCAGATGTCCAGAAAGCCAGCTGTGTCCAGGGCTGTCCAGGGTGTCCAGGGCTCACCCCACGGCGTGGGCAGCAGGTCAGGGGAGGGCTGTGTCCACCTCTACTCTGTCAAGGGACCCCACCTGCAGAGCTGGATCCAGCTCTGGGGACCCCAACAGCAGAAGGACCTGGAGCTGCTGAGGGTGTCCAGGTTGGACAAGGAAAGGCTCCAGGGAGAGCTTCCAGAACATTCCAGGGCCTAAAGGGGCTCCAGGAGAGCTGCAGAGGGGCTGGGGACAAGGCCTGGAGGGACAGGACACAGGGAATGGCTTCCCACTGCCAGAGGGCAGGGATGGATGGGATCTTGGGCAGGAATTCCTGCCTGGGCTGGAATTGCCAGAGCAGCTGTGGCTGCCCCTGGATCCCTGGAATGTCCAAGGCCAGGATGGACACTGGGGCTTGGAGCACCCTGGGCTAGGGGAAGGTGTCCCTGCTCGTAGCAGGTGGTTGGAACTGGGTGATGTTTAAGGCCCCTTCCAACCCAAACCATTCCATGATTCTGTGACCTGAGCCTCTCCCCACTGGATGGGAGATAAGGATGGACTCAACCTGAGGTACCAGGAAGCAGACAGGATGTCTGGTGTTCCTGAGCAGGACAATATTCCATATCCTGCAGGACTGGGAATGAAGCTGAGGCTAAAGCCTTGTCTGTGCTGCTCTGTCTTTGATCTCAAGGGTGAGGAGGTGTTAAAGCAAGGCAGAAACTGGCACTGATGACCCAAACAAAGACATTTCTGATCCTTGTCCCCAATTCCCTGGGCACTGGACCATCCCACCCACCCAACCTTCTCCCCTGAAGCCCTTTGGGGTGGGTTAAAGGAGTCACCTGCAATGCAGGATCCAAGCAGGTGTTCTTATGCTCTTACACTCCGTGCCAGGTGGGATTTCTTTATCAGGCATCGCGTGACTTTTCGCCTCTGAGTCCTGCGTCCCTCTGCTCTCAGGTGGATCCTGGCTTATCCTTGTTCTTCCATAAGCTGAAACCTCTTCTCTGCTGAAGCAGCAGGAGTTTCATTCTCTCCCCTGGCTGAAATGCAGCTGCAAACATTGTCTGACATGGCATTGGAGTCCAACCACCTCGGGGTCGATCGACTCCAGGCCTTCCATGGGTCTCCTCCTCCCTTGGCCACCCTCGTGTCCTACCCATTCCCCCCATGGCATCACCGGCCATCCCACACTCTCCTTCCTCCCAAAGCCAGCTGATCCTCCACCAAAAACCAGCTTTCTCTGGGACGTGGCAGGAGCTGGTGCTGTCCCAGCTGCCTGGAGCTGGCTCCTCACCCCTGCCGGGGACAGGAGGGGATTTTTGGGGGGGCTTCAAGGAGGGGGAGCAAAGGCACAGCCTGGCTGCATCCTCCTGGGAGCCCGTGGTGCTGCTCTGTGCGTGATCCATCACCTCTGCTGTTGTCTCTCCCAGGCAGAGCAGCCACAGCTTCTGGTGGGATCCCAATTCCCTGCCTGCCCCGCTCCCTGGCCCCGCTCCGCTTTCTTGGCAGAAATGTCTTTTCCAAAGACTCGAGAAGTTGGTTTGGGGGTTTGGGGTTTTTTTTTGTCTAATGGATTTCCTGTTTTTAATACAATTGAAAGGGTCTGAAATCCATGCTTTAGATTAACATATGCCAGCTAGATTAGGGCTAATCAGGGCGCAGGTCTGAGCAGATGCAGCGCGGGGCCAATCCCAGACCTGATTACGGCATCTCAGTGGTTTTAATCGTCTCTCTCTCTCTCTCCCAAGGGCGATCAGCTCTGCTCTAATGCACAGCAGACTTTCCAGCCCTCTCCTCCTTTTGGTTGGTTACCACCCCTGGCAGGAAGGGCCGGCCACGTCATCTGCTGAGGCGATTTGCGTTAATCCCGCGCCCAACGGGCTCCGCGCGGCGCCGGCTCTCACGGACACTTCCCTGGGCTCCCAAAGGCGGCCAGGCTCTCCCAAGCCACGTCTGAATTGACTCACCCTTCCCAAATGTCCCCCCTTGGGTGGCCAGGGCTCGCCAGCTCCCAATTTTGGCACTTTTGGATGGGATGGTGGCTCGAATGGCGCGTGGTCTGCGGCCCACGGGGGGTGGTGGCTCTGCTCCTTGGGTTGTCCATGTGTGTCCTTTGATCTCCTCTGGGTTAACAACCCAAAGGGCTTTAGTTGGCTTGTTGGTCTGGAGCGGGGATTTGAGGTGCATCCCGGGCCAGAGCTCCAGCTCTTGCCTGAACTGGGATGTGCAGTGCTCTCCCCAGGGGTCTGCTCGGAGATTTCCTTCGGCGGGGCCGAGCCTCAGCTCTCCTTTCCCATTTGTTCTGTGGCCTGAAATTCCCACTGACTGGGAGCTGGGAACCTCCTCCTGACCCTGTGCCCTTCGTGGTGCTGAACAACCAACCGGGGATTCCTCGGCTGGGCTCGGGGAACGTGGCCACCACCCCTCGGGCTGGGGGATCAGGAGACTTCCCAGCCCCCGGAGCGCTTTGGGACCCCGAGGGGAGGGGTGCTGGAGGTCACCCACCTGGCCAGCACGATTAACTCCTAAGCTTTCCTGTCTGCACAGAGAGTTATCCGAGGACACGGAGCCGCCTCCGTTACCAACCCAGCGGGGCAGAGCTCTGCTCCCTGCTCCTCAACCCAAAGGGACCTGGTGTCGTGGCAGGGCTGGCCATCCATCCCATGCTGCTGCTGCTGGGAGGATTGGTTGACCTCAAAAAAATCATTTTTTTCCCCCCAGCAGAGGTGTGGGTAGTTTCTGAAACGCCTGAATGATCTCGCATGTCCAAATCCCCCTTGGCCAAGCCAAAGGTGGAGGTGGGCACAGGGATAATAACACCAGAGCAGAAGGATGGATTTTCCCCTCCCAGCCTGAAGGGTTTTCTGGTTTTTCCACCTCTTTCCACGTCACAGTAGCCCTCAGGGGCCTCGTTGTTTTGTTGTCACCTTGGTTGGTGTTCCCTGGCTCACCGGGGCTCGCCTTCGGCGCTGCGGCGTTCTCCTCCCAGCCCCGAGCTTTGCCAGCTCCATCCTCAGCCTGGAGGCACCTGATCCCCTCCTGCAGCTGGGCCAGCCTTGGGAAAAGCTGATTCTGCTTTGCTGGACCCATCCATGACTGGGGAAGGGCTGAGAAAGGGGGATTGCTTTCCTTTCTCTGTTTTATGTATCACATACACACGTGGGAGAGCCTGGGGCCAGGGCCAGGAGCAAGTTTGGCTTGGCCAGGGCTTGCTGGTCCCACAGAGCCGTTTCTGTGAGGGGAGAAGGACCTGGCAGGGGTGGAGAGGGAGCAGGAGGAAGGGAATTGTGTTGGAGAGGATTTGCAATGGATGCACAGCAATGGGATCCTCTCGTGTGCCACCATGGGGAGGAGTTTGAGTGACCTGCAGAGCTACAGGGGCTGAGAGAAGCTGAATTTATCCCTTCCTCAGCCCCACGGTTCCCAGTTCTGGGCAGATCGAGCAGAAAACGCATGTGGGGAGAGTTTTCCCCACCAGTGGGTGATCCCTGATGGGCTGTGGGGTGGGTGGGAGCAACCCCTGCCACCAGGAAAACTCAGCCTGATGGATCTGGCTGAGCAGGTCCCTGCTGGACCGTCCCAAAACGTGGCTGGCTTGGGTTCCTCCTCCAAAAACGACGTTATTTCTTTCCCCCTCGTCCTTATTCCCTCCCTGCAGCTGCACAGCCCCGGGGTGCGGGCCCCAGGGTGGTGCCACCCATCTCAACTCCACCCCATCCCATCCCATCCCATCCCATCCCATCCCATCCCATCCCATCCCATCCCATCCCATCCCATCCCATCCCATCCCATCCCATCCCATCCCATCCCATGGATCCCATCCCATCCCATGGATCCCATCCCATCCCATCCCACCCCATCCCATCCCATCCCATCCCATGGATCCCATCCCACCCCATCCCATCCCATCCCACCCCATCCCATCCCATCCCATGGATCCCATCCCATCCCATCCCATCCCATCCCATCCCATCCCATCCCATGGATCCCATCCCATCCCATGGATCCCATCCCATCCCATCCCATCCCATCCCATCCCATCCCATCCCATCCCATCCCATCCCATCCCATCCCATGGATCCCATCCCATCCCATGGATCCCATCCCATCCCATCCCACCCCATCCCATCCCATCCCATCCCATCCCATCCCATCCCATCCCATCCCATCCCATCCCATGGATCCCATCCCATCCCATGGATCCCATCCCATCCCATCCCATCCCATCCCATCCCATCCCATGGATCCCATCCCATCCCATGGATCCCATCCCATCCCATCCCATCCCATCCCATCCCATCCCATCCCATCCCATCCCATCCCATCCCATCCCATCCCATGGATCCCATCCCACCCCATCCCATCCCATCCCACCCCATCCCATCCCATCCCATCCCATGGATCCCATCCCATCCCATCCCATCCCATCCCATCCCATCCCATCCCATCCCATCCCCTCTCCCGTCCCGTTGGCCTCATGGAGGGCAGATCCAGCACAGCCAGGCCACCGAGGCACAGGTCACTCACCCAGCATGGACACAGCTGGGTGGGGGCCACTGTCCCTCCTGACCACTGGTTTATTCATGGATGGAGTCATGGAATGGGCTGGGTTTTGGGAAGGAACTTTAAAGATCATCCAGTTCCAACCCAGACCATGGGCAGGGACACCTCGCACTACCCCGGGGTGCTCCAAGCCCCATCCAACCTTGGACATTCCAGGGATCCAGGAGCAGCCACAATTCCTTTGGGCAACAGGGAAGAATTTCTTCCTTATGTCTGATCTAAATCCATCCAATTTCACTTAAAACTTTGCCCCAGCTGCTCTGGCAATTCCAGCCCAGGCAGGAATTCCTGCCCAAGCTCCCATCCAGCCCTGCCCTCTGGCACTGGGAAGCCATTCCCTGTGTCCTGTCCCTCTGTCCCTTGTCCCCAGTCCCTCTGCAGCTCTCCTGGAGCCCCTTTAGGCCCTGGAATGTTCTGGAAGCTCTCTCTGGATCCTTCCCTTCTCCAGCCTGGACACCCCCAGCAGCTCCAGCTCCTTCTGCTGTTGGGGTCCCCAGAGCTGGATCCAGCTCTGCAGGTGGGGTCCCTTGACAAAGTAGAAGTGGACAGACTCTCCTGGAGCTCCTTCAGGCCCTGGAATGTTCTGGAAGCTCTCCCTGGAGCCTTCCCTTCTCCAGGAGAACATTCCCACCTCTCCCAGCCCGGCTCACAGATCAGAGCTGCCTCCAACCCTGGGGAGCATCTCCACGGATTCCTCTGGATTTGCTCCAGCAGCTCCTCACGGAGCCGAGAACCCCAAACCCCCAAACCCCCTCGGGGCCACCCCCTGCCCTCAGCCCCACCCCTCCGGATGCCAGCGCTGTCCCCTTGTGTCCCCGCAGGGCTGGTGCAGATCCCGGTCAGCATGTACCAGACGGTGGTGACCAGCCTGGCCCAAGGCAACGGCCCCGTGCAGGTGGCGATGGCGCCGGTGACCACCAGGATAGCGGACACGGCCGTCACCATGGACGGGCAGGCGGTGGAGGTGGTGACCTTGGATCAGTGACCCTGCGGTGGCAGCACCCTGGAGCTTTCTCCTCCTCCTCCTCCTCCTCTTCGTTTTTGTTTTGTCTCGTTTTTTTTGGTTTTTTGTTTTGTTTTTTTTTTTTAACTGCCTCTCCAGAGACGCAATCAGGTGGCATTTGAGTCTCCCCCCAGCTTCGGAAGAGGTTTTGTTGATCTCTCTTTTTTTTTTTTTTTTTTTTTGGTAAAACGAGAAAAATATAAAAAAAAACAACAAAAAAACAAAAATCCTGGCAGAGGATGCGTGCAAAGTGCATTTTTCTGTTCTCGGAGGAGCGAGGAGCCAAATTGTGACGGGACTTTTGATTCCGAGGAGGTTGAAAAAGAAAATAAAAGTAAAGCCACCCTTTACTCCCCATTTTTTTCCCCTGGTGTGGGATCGAGCAGGAGGAGGCTGGGGGGGCCAGCACGGACACCCTCAGCCAGCACCGACCTCGACAGCAAATTAGGTATGGAAGATTTTAATACGGACTTTTGTATTCCGAAAAAAAAACCCGCCCCGGAAAAACACAAAAACAAACAAACAAAAACAAAAAAAAATAAAAAAAAACCAAACAAAAAAACCCAACAAACCACAAAAGGAAAAAAAAAAAAAAAGTTTGGGGGAAAAAAAAAAAAGACTCCTCTCCTGGGAAGAAGAAGAAGAAGAAGAAGAAAGAAATAAAATTTAAATAAGTGAAATGCATGTGTGACTGCAGGGGGGGGTGGAGACCTCTTCCAGGAGCCTGCCGGAGGATCCGCGCCCCGCTCGGCTCCCCTTGGTGCACACTGGAGACCTCCTGTTCCTACTTCTCTGCTCTTGTACCTGCCATTTTAGATCCTCGGGGTTGTTCTTTTCTTTTTTCTTTTTTTTTTGGATTTTTTTTTCTTTATTATTATTATTATTGTCGTCGTTGTTGTTGTTATTATTATTATTTCCCGGTTTGGTGGCTCCGGACCGGAGCGGAAACGCCTCTAAAGGGGCTCTGGCTGTGTGTCCCCCCCCCATCCTGTTTTTCCCACCACATTCCCAGGATTTTCCCTCAGCAAGGAGCTGCCTCGGGGCTCATCCCATCCCCTGCTGCCACCCCCGTCCTCTCCTCCTGGCCAAAAAAAGCTTCTCCTGAAGGGGGGGGAGATGCGAGCGAGACCCTTCCCTTTGGGGGCCCCTCTTCACCAACCCAACCCTCTGCCCCATCCTGGTCCTGCCCTGTGCCTCTCCCAGCACGGTTTGAACCCCAAAATCCTTCCCAGGAGGGTTAAAAAAAAAAAAAAAAAAAAAAAAAAAAAAAAGCCTTTGTGGTGGGCTGGGGTGTTTTTTTTTTAGGGGAGGGGATTTTACTCAGCGTCCCCGTGGGCCAAACCCTGGTGTGCCCAACCAAAACCCCCTGCCCCGCCAAGCACTTCCCATGGGATTTCATTTTTGGGGTCGTTTTGGGGGTATTTTTTTTTTTTTTTTTTTAATTATGATTTCCCAGTGGCCGTTCAAGTTCTCCACGTCTGGCTCAGCCTTCGAGGAAGTTTTCAGATTCTTGTATTTACTTGTTTTATATTGGGGGGGGGGGGGAGAGAAAAAAAAAAAACAAAAAACCCACAGAAGCAAACCTCTCAAATGTTCTTTGTATACAGTTTTTTTGGTTTTTTTTCCGAGGGGAGGGAGATCTTTCCATAGAAACAGTCCTGGTTCTCCAATTCACCAAGTTTTTGGGTTTATTATTATTATTATTATTATTATTATTATTATTTCTTTTTTCTCCTGATGATGATTTTTTTTTATCGTCGTTGTGAAGATGTCGGTGGCTTTCCAAGTCAGTGTTTCTTTGGCGATGAAATCGAGGTTTTTTTAGTCCCCACCCTCCCCCCCCCCCAAAAAAAAAAAAAGACAAAAACCAGGCAAATAGCAGAGCATGGACCCCCCCCCCTCTTGTTTTCCCAGTGTCTATTATTGCCTCATTCAATAAATTGTTACAAATGTGTCTACCCAGGTGTCCAACTCTCCTGTTTTGGGGGATTTTTGGGGATATTTGCCATCCCTCCCTCCCTGCTGGGTGTTTTGGGGTTTGGTCCCTCCCCCCTCCCCATGCTGGGGCCGGAGAGGAGGAGCTGAGCATCACCAGGATGGTTTTGGGGGGCTTAATCCTTTTTATTTTGGTGCAATTTACCTCATTTTCATCCTCCAGCATCAGCCCTGGCAGTGCTGGAGCATCCCCCCGTGCTCCCACCCGGCGGCCGAGCCGTTTTTTGGGCTGAATTCCTCCCTTTTCAGCCCCTCCTCACCCCCCTGGGTGATGTTTTTTTTGGGGAAGTGCAAACCCAAGGAGGAGCCGGGACACGCAGGGATGGGTTTCAGCAGCTTTATTGGAACGAGGGTTGCTGGATCCAGGGGAAATCCTGGTGCCCTGGGGTGAGAGGAAGAGGAAAAAAAAAAACTGGAAGGACAAAGAGAAAAGGGAGGAGAGGAGGGATGGGGCTGCTTCCCTGGGGTGGATCCCTCGGCCCTGGAAGGTGCTGGGAGGGTGACCTGGGGGTTTGGGGAGCTCTGGGGACATCCCATGGCCGGGCTGGGGTGCCCCAAGGGGGCCCTGGATGTGGCAGCAGGGCCGGGGGAGGCGGCAGACGCTGCTGGGAGGGTTTAATCTTCGTTAATCGGCCTTTAATAAGCGGGTCGGGGCCTCCTGCTGGGGCGGCTCCTGCAGCCCCCGAGCACCAACAACCTCCAGCCCGCACTGGGAGGGACTGGAGCCTGCACCAGTAACCCCCATCTCATACTGGGAGGGACTGGAGGGGCTGGATCCTGCACCAACAACCTCCAGCCCATACTGGGAGGGACTGGAGCCTGCACCAGTAACCTCTGGTTTGTACTGGGAGTCACTGGAGGGGCTGGACCCTACACCAGTAACCTCCATCTCATTCTGGGAGAGACTGGTGGGGCTGGATCCTGCACCAGTAACCTCCATCTCATACTGGGAGAGACTGGTGGGGCTGGATCCTGCACCAGTAACCTCCAGCCCGCACTGGGAGAGACTGGTGGGGCTGGACCCTGCACCAGTAACCTCCATCTCATACTGGGAGAGACTGGTGGGGCTGGAGCCTGCACCAACAACCTCCAGCCCATACTGGGAGAGACTGGACCCTGCACCAGTAACCTCTGGTTTGTACTGGGAGAGACTGGTGGGGCTGGATCCTGCACCAGTAACCTCTGGTTTGTACTGGGAGAGACCGGTGGGGCTGGACCCTACACCAGTAACCTCTGGTTTGTACTGGGAGAAACTAGTGGGGTTGGACCCTGCACCAGTAACCTCCACTCAGTACTGGGAGAGACTGGTGAGGCTGGACCATGCACCAGTAACCTCTGGTTTGTACTGGGAGTCACTGGTGGGGCTGGAGCCTGCACCAGTAACCTCTGGTTTGTACTGGGAGAGACTGGTGGGGCTGGACCCTGCACCAGTAACCCCCACCTCATACTGGGAGTCACTGGTGGGGCTGGATCTGCTCCTTCCCCCAGCCTGGGCGCTACAGGGGGGTCTCCCAGAACTGGGGGGGTCTTTGTGTGGATTTTCTGCCCCCACCCCCCATCCCAGCACTGCCGTGCCCAGGGAGGGCCCTGAACTGCAAAATGTGGCCCCAAAATTGCAGCATTTGACCCCAAAATTGCAGCATTTGACCCCAAAACTGCAGCATTTGACCCCAAAAAATGCAGGGGGGATGCTCAGGGTGCTGCAGCCGGGAAGGGCCAGGGTGGAGGGGGGGTCCTGGGGGAGCTGATCCCGGGAACGCCCCCGGCCCTGGTGGGCACCTGCCGCACTTGGGGGCGGAGCCTTTGGAGAGGGGCGGAGCCCCCGTGGGCGTGGTCAGGGGGGCGGGGCTGGGGATGCTCCACCCCCTGACCCCCCCATCCCCCCCCCCCCCCCCCGCAGGGCAGGGCCCCTCTGCAGAGTGGGGGTGGGGCTAAATCCAGGGCTGGGGGAGGGGTCAGGGGATGGACGGACGGACGGATGGACGGACGGATACATGGAAAGGCTGGTGGAGGGATGGATGGATGGACAGATAGATGGATGGACGGACGGATGGACAGATGGATGGATGGACAGACGGATGGAGGGATGGACGGACAGACGGATGGATAGATGGATGATGGATGGACGGACAGATGGACAGACGGATGGATGAATGGATGATGGATGGATGGATGGATGGATGATGGATGGATGGACAGATGGACAGATGGACAGACGGATGGATGGAGGGATGGATGGACAGACGGATGGATAGATGGATGATGGATGGATGGACAGATGGACAGATGGACAGACGGATGCATGGAGGGATGGATGGACAGACGGATGGATAGATGGATGATGGATGGATGGACAGATGGACAGATGGACAGACGGATGGATGGACAGATGCATGACGGATGGATGGACGGATGGACGATGGATGGGTAGAAAGGCAGGAAGATGGATGGATGATTCCACACCTGGACGGACAGACAGACAGACAGACAGGGGATGGCCGTCTGTCCAGCCAACGGACGCGGCCGCAGGAACGGACAGACCTTGGGTTACCTGGACCAGCAGACGGACGAACGGCCAGACAGACACACGGACACCTGTGCCCCCCCCCCCCAGCCTCCACCCGCCCCAGGAGGGCGACGGGGGGACCCCCCGTCCGTCCGTCCGTCCGTCTGTCCGTCCCTCCCCGCGCCCCGGCGCAGGGGAGGATGATTGGAGCGTGCAGCCTAATCCAGCGTGATCCAATCTCCGCGGGCTTATGCCGAAAGCTCCGTAATCACCCCGGCGCTGCCCTACATATCCCGGCACATCCCGGCCACCGGAGCCTGGTGTGGGGGGAAGGGGCCCTGCACAGCCCCCCACCCCCAGAGCCGCCCCTCCCCGGGGTACCCCTGTCCCCCCAAAAGCTGCCACCACCCCCCTGGGCAGGCAGGGGACGTGTGGCAGCCGCCACCGCCGTGTCTCGGTTTGCTCCCTCCATGGGGATCCATCCGGGAGCAGGGGCTGGATCTGGGGCTGGATCCGGGGCTGGATCTGGGGCTGGATCCGGGGCTGGATCCGGGGCTGGATCCGGGGCTCCCGGCCTAATCCCATCCCTGCAGGGCCCTGCCCGGATCAGCCCTCGACGCCCGGAGTCAGGCGGGGACACGTGGCCGGGGCTGCCCCAATGACCGGAACCCGCGGGTCCCCGTTTGTCCCCCGGTGCCCTGGAGACGGGCTGGGACACCAGAGCCCCCCATCTCGGGCCGGGGGGTGGCTCAGCATCATCATCCTCCCCCCGTGGCACGTGGGCAGGACACCCAGAGCAGACCCCAAATCCACACTGGATGGAGCGGGACCCTCCCTGGACACCATGGGACCATCCCCAGACCCCACAAGACCGTACCCAGACCCCACAGGGACTCTACCCAGACCCCACAGGGACTCTACCCAGACCCTGTGGGACCCTCCCCAGACCCCACAGGACTCTACCCAGACCCCACAGGACCCTCCCCAGACCCCACAGGACCTTCCCCAGACCCTGCAGGACCTTCCCCAGACCCTGTGGGACCTTCCCCAGACCCCACAGGACTCTACCCAGACCCTGCAGGACCTTCCCCAGACCCTGTGGGACCCTACTCAGACCCCACAGGACCCTCCCCAGACCCTGCAGGACCCTCCCCAGACCCCACAGGACTCTACCCAGACCCTGCAGGACCTTCCCCAGACCCTGTGGGACCCTACCCAGACCCCACAAGATCCTCCCCAGACCCCACAGGACCCTCCCCAGACTCCATGGGACCATCCCCAGACCCCACAAGACCCTACCCAGACCCTGCAGGACCCTCCCCAGACCCCACAGGACCCTCCCAGCCCGGCAGAGGAGCCCTGGGGGGGTTTGGGGGTGCCAGGGGGACGCCGGGGGGCTGGCTGGTGTCCGCGGCGGTGCCCCGGGGCCGTAGTTGGCAAGTCTAGAACCACCGGATCCTGCTACCGCACCAGTGTGAGTTCTACCATTGCCAAAGGCAGCCCCGGGGCCGGGCGCCGCCGGCGGCGTCTCGGCAGCCAGGCCCACCAGCCTGGGGACAGCCGGGGACGCGCGGCCGCGGCGCCGGGCATGGGAAGCTGCAGAGAAAAAAAAAATAGGAAAAATATATAATGTCACCCATCCGGCCGGAAAACCCCGCAGGAGGCTGCAGATCTGCCGTGGGGACACTCGGCTCAACCCCCGGCGAGTCGCTGCCACCGTGTCCGGCAGGGGAGGAGAAGCGTGGTGTCCGTCCTGCTGGTGATGGGCACCATGAGGACACGGCCTGGCCGAGGTGTCCCCATGGGCTGGGACACCACGTTGGGATGGACACCACCTCAGTGTCACTACGTTGGGATGGACACCACCACAGTGTCACCACTTTGGGATGGACACCACCTCAGTGTCACCATGGGCTGGAACACCACCTCAGTGTCACCATGTTGGGATGGACACCACCTCAAGTGTCACCACAAGCTGGGACACCACATTGGGATGGACACCACCTCAGTGTCCCCATGGGCTGGGACACCACCTCAGTGTCACCACGTTGGGATGGACACCACCTCGGTGTCACCACAGGCTGGGACACCACATTGGGATGGACGCCACCTCAGTGTCACCACGTTGGGGTGGACACCACCACAGTGCCACCACGGGCTGGGACACCACCTCAGTGTCGCCATGTTGGGATGGACACCACCTCAATGTCACCACAGGCTGGGACACCACCTCAATGTCACCATGGGCTGGGACACCACGTTGGGATGGACACCACCTCAGTGTCACCACGGGCTGGGACACCACATTGGGATGGACACCATCTCAGTGTCCCCGTGGGCTGGGACACCACCTCAGTGTCACCATGTTGGGATGGACACCACCTCAGTGTCACCACGGGCTGGGACATCACGTTGGGATGGACACCACCTCAGTGTCACCATGTTGAGATGGACACCACCTCAGTGTCACCACGGGCTGGGACATCACGTTGGGATGGACACCACCTCAGTGTCCCCATGGGCTGGGACACCACCTCAGTGTCACCATGTTGGGATGGACACCACCTCAGTGTCACCACGGGCTGGGACACCACCTCAGTGTCACCACATTGGGATGGACACCACCTCAGTGGGCTGGGACATCACCTCAGTGTCACCATGTTGAGATGGACACCACCTCAGTGTCACCACGGGCTGGGACACCACCTCAGTGTCACCACGTTGGGATGGACACCACCTCAGTGTCACCACAGGCTGGGACACCACCTCGGTGTCACCACAGCTTCGGTGCGACGGACATCCCCTCACCCCCCGAAATTCCAGAGTCATTCCCACCCCCCCATCCCAACACCCCCCCACCCAAACCCCGCCGCTCCTCCGTCCGTCCGTCCCCGCCCCGGCGCTGCTCTCTCCGCCCTCTCCCATATTGGCACTACACATAATTGCTCAAAAGCTACAAATCAAAGCAAAAATGTGCTAGTGCCAAAACGGGCCAGGCGGCCTCGGCGACGGCCCCGCGGGGCTCGCGGGTCTTTCTCTGCTCTGTTTATGGCCCTATGGTAATTCACTGACCGCGGGGTTGCACAGTGAATTCTACCAGTGCCATACACAGAACAGGAGTAGCGAGCTCGCTCCTGCCTGTTGGGAGAATTTCCACCCCGAATCCTCCACGGGGAAGGAGCCTCCGAGGCTCCCCCGGCCTCGGAACGGCGAGAGGGAGAAAATGGGAATCGGTTATGGTTGATCGGCGAAACGATTTGGGGATGGCTGAGTGAGGGGAGATGCTCACCCCGGCGCCACCTCTCCGGGGAGGGTGGGGTGGATTTTTTTGGGATGGGGATGCTGGAAGCCGTTTCCCAGCCGCTGCCTTTGCAGGGTTAGCCAGGAACCCCAGCAATCCCAGGCCCTCCACCCCCCAGAATGGTTCCCAGACCCCCAAAATGTTGCTGTAACCTCCCCCAGATGGCCGCAAGTCCCCTCCCCAAAAAACGGTCCCAGATCTCAAAACGTTGCAAAGCCTCTGGATGGTTCCACACCCCCCCAAGGACGCCGCAATCCTTCCGGTGAGTTCCGAACTATCCAGACGGCTGCAGACCCCCTAAAATGCTTCAAAAGGTTGCAACCCCTCTGGATGACTGAAAGCCCCCAAAATCTGCAACTCCTCTGGATGGTAGCAAGCCCCCAGAAGGTTAAAAAACCCCCTGGATGGTCACAGGCACCCCCAAAAGGTTAAAAACCCCCCTGGATGGTCGCAGGCACCCCCAAAAGGTTGCAACCTCTCCCCAGATGCTTCCGAAGCATCCAGATAACAAAACGACTGCAATCCCCCCAAAAGGTTACAAACCCCCTGAACGGCAGAAACCCCCAAAACGCTTGAGAAGACTCTTGATGGCTTCAGACCCTCCAAAACTGCAACACCCCAAAAAAGAACCCAGACCTCCTGGAGGGCTGCAAACCCCCAAACGGCTGCAAGCCCCCCAAAACGCTGAACCAACCCCCACAGACGGCTGCCAACCCCCCAAAACTTGCAAACCCCGTTTGCTGCTGAAGATCCTCCAACAGCAGGAGCCCACCCAAGAGGATGCAGATCCCCCAAGCTTTTGAGACCCTCAGGATGGCTGCAGACCCCCCAAAAACTTGCATCCCCCTCGGATGGTGGCAAATCCCCCCTGGGTGGCTGCGGACCCCCCGGCTGGCAGGGAAACCGTCCCCAGCGGCCGCGGCGGTGGAGGAGGAGGAGGAGGAGGAGGAGGAGGAGGAAGGCACAAAGTCTCCTTTGTGTGGGTGAAGCCGAGGCCCCAACGAGCCCAGCGGGCCCGGGATGAGCTCGGGATGCCCCAGATGCGGCGCTGGGAGCTGACCCCTCTGGAGGACACAGCCCCCAGCCCCTCACACCCCGTCCGGCCTCGAATTTGGGGGCGAAGTTGAGCAGCGGCGCTCGCCGGGCTGGGCCACCCCGGTGGTTTGGGGAGTGTCCCTCATGGAGGGGTCAGCGCCAGCAGGGACAGAGCTGTCCCCCAGCCCACACCCACCTTCGGGGCTCCAACAGCAACGCCGCCCCAGGAAGCACCCAAAAACCCTGGAGAATCCCCAAAAACCCCGCGACGCTCAAACCCAAAAAAAGAAGAGAAGCCCCCCATGACCACAGCACCATCCTCACCTTGGGGACACCGCCCTGGCGCCGCGGTGGCTTTGGGGACAGCGCTCCCGAGGTGGGGGGACGACGAGGCCGAGCCCATTGGCCATCCTTGGCGTGACTTTGACGGCTTCGCCCTTAATCCGCGCCGTCGTCCGCCCGCGTGGGCCCGGGCACGGCGCCAGGCGGGACCCGGCCGCTCCCCCCGGGGGGACGGCCACAGCCTGGGGGTGCCCCCTTTGTCCCCGGTCCCCTTCCTCCTCCTCCGCCCAAGGCCACTGCGGCAGCCCGGGCCCCGGGGCTTGGCCAGCCCCTCTGCGGAGCCGCCGCCGCCGCCGCACCCCGGCTCGTGACGTTGGGCGCTGCCGCATTGCGGATGTTGCCCCCCCGGGGCCCCCCCGGCCCCGCGCCCGCAGCCCCCTCCGAGGGCTCCCAGGGGTTCTGCTGTGAGGCCCCAGACCTCTGGCGTGGGGACATCGGGGTCCCCCGGCCCCCTGAGCCGCATTTTGGGGGCCGACGAGGCAAAAAAAGGCCAAGGCGAGAGGGCGGCGGAGTCACCTGCTGGTGCTCGGGGCACCGACAGCACCGAGATGGTGCTCGGCCACTGCCAGGGACAGGGACAGGGACGGGGAGGTGGTGGCTCCTGGAGGTGGCCACTGCCGTGGGGGGCAGTGGGGGTGGGCACCCGGCTGCCATCGACGCCCTGACACGTGTGGGTGCAGGGGCCCATCCGTGGGAACGGGAATGGGGATGGGAATGGGGATGGGAATGGGGATGGGAGTGGGGATGGAAATGGGAGTGGGAATGGGGACAAGGACAAGGAGGGAGAGATGGGGATGGGGACGGAGGCAGGGATGGGAATGGGGACTCGGATGGGGATGGGGATGAGGAGTGGGATGAGGAGGAGAAGAAGGAGAAGGAGAAGGAGAAGGAGAAGGAGAAGGAGAAGGAGAAGGAGAAGGAGAAGGAGAAGGAGAAGGAGAAGGAGAAGGAGAAGGAGAAGGAGAAGGAGAAAGGAACGGGGATGGGGATGGGGACAGATGAAGATGGGGATGGAAACGGAGACAGAGACAGAAATTTGCCCAGGGATAGAGAGGATGAGGATGTGGCTTGGGATGGGGACAGGGATGGAGACAGAGACGAGGACGGGGACAGTGACGGAGCAGCCGGGAGCCCCATTTGGGGGTTAAACCGGGCAGATTTGTGCCGCAGTGCCCCAGACCCCCCCATGTCCCCCCGCCCAGCCCCGGGGGGACGCCCCCTCACCCCACAGCAGCCCCCAGCCCGGGGCAGGACCCCACCCTGCCACCCCCGACTGCCGTTTGGTGTCCCCAAGCAGGGCTGGGGACACGCCTGAGCCCTCCCCAGGGTCCCTCCACGCTCCGCAGCACCGGGCGGGGCAGGAGGGGCGCACCCGGGGGTCGGGGGGCTGGGGCAGCCCCCCCGAGCAGCCCCCCCGTCTCACGGGGTCCCCCCCCGGCCGCGCTTTCGTTACCGGCGCTATTTGGTGACAGCGGAGCTGCCATCGGGGCTGCAGAGCGACCACGGATGGCAGCCGGGGGGGGCGAGGGGGGGGGACACCCCCGAACCCCCAAACAGCCCCCCCAGGGCCGGGGGGGGCAGCGGGGGCCGCGGGCGCCGGGGCCGCATCGCGATTTCGTTGTCGCTCGCATCGCCGCGACCGCTGCGACACCGCCCCGACGGCGGAGATTTGGGGGGACCCCGGGCAGCACCGGGGGGGGCTGGGAGGGGGGCGAGGCACCGGGGGGGGGGGGGGGCTCAGCCCGAAGGGGTTCGGGGGGGACCCTCACGTCGAGGAAAAGCGGGGGGAGCTCAGCACCCCGGGGTCGGGTCCTGGCGGGAGCGGCTCAAAGTGGGGGGGACCCCGAGCCCCGGGGGGGGGGTCCCAGCAGGACCCGACCCCCCCCTCCCACCCCCCACAAACCCCGCGGGGCCGCACTCACCTCTGCTCCGGGCGCTGCCTCCGCTCCGGGCGGCCACAGCGGGACCCGACGTGAGGGGGGGGGGGTCACCGTGGGGCTGGAGGGGAGGGGATGGACAGACGGACACGGGACACCCCCCCCCCGCCATCACCCCGCATCCCCCGCTGGGGGGGGGGTCCCCGCCGCCGCCCGCCGCCCCGGCGCTCGCCCAAGTGGCGAGGAGCGGCAGCGGCGGCGGCCTTAGCCCGGCCGGGGGACCCCCCCCCTGCGGCTCCCAATTGGCCCAGGTGCCCCGGAAGGTGGAGCCGGGCCCGGGGCGGGGAGGGGAAGGGGGGGCAGGACGGGCTCACCTTGGGCCACCCCCCCACCCCACCTCCCACGCACCCCCGGGGCCGCCCCGGCGCGGTCGGTGCCCCCTCCGGTTCCTCAGGGGGTGATGGCGGGACCCCCCCCTCAAACCCCGGAGGGCTGAGCACGGAGCGGGGGCTCCTGAACAAGCGGAGAAAAATCCCCCCCCCCGGCTCCATCCATCCCTCCGTGGGGTGGGAGGCGCTGCCCGCCCATCCCCGCGGCCTCGGGGCGGGCGGCTCCGTCCCGGCGGCGGCGGCGGCGGCGGCAGCGGCGGCGGACAGGGCCCCCCGGGGGAAGGGCTGAGCCCCAACCGGCCGTTCCTTCCCCCTTTTGGGGGGGCATTTTTATAGCCGCTGCCGTCCCGCCCCGGAGCCGCCGTCGGGGCCGCTCACCGGCTGTCGGGACACCGGAGCCGCGCACCTGAGCCGCCCCGCCGCCGCCGCCGCCGATCCGGTTTCCCGCTGCATGAACTCCCCCCGCATCTCCCCCCCCCCCACCTCGGGGCCCGGGGGGGGACAAGGAAACCGATCCCGAGCCCCCCCCGCGCACCCCCGAGCCCCGCAACTCGAGAGGCGCAGCTGCCGCCGCCCGCCCCGAGGGGCCGGGGGGGGTCTGGGGGGGCCGCGACCCCCGGCCCTGGGTGCGGGGTGATGGAGACCGGGGGGGGGGGGCTGGATGGAAATCGCTTCCCGGGGCTCCTGAGGGGGTCCCTTCCTTGTCCTGCACCCCCCTCGCGCCCCCTCCTCATCCTGCTAAAATTATCTCACACCCCCCCCCAAAATTCCGTTTTTTGTCCCCCGCATTAAACCCCCCCCACCCACCCCCAAATCGCAAACTCCCCCATAACGCAGCTTCGAACCGTTCATAAAAACATAAACGTGGTAAAATCTATAAAAATATAAATATACAAAAATATAAACATATAAAAATATAAATATATAAAAATATAAATATATAAAAATATAAATGTCGAGGGTGGGGGGGGTCAGTCCGCGCCCCCGCCCCCGCCGTGCGCGTGCAGCTCCAGCGCCGCAAACCAGCCCGACCAGTTTGGGGCCGGGCTGCCCCGCTGGGACCGGGATCGGGTTGCCGCGGGCCGGGATGGAGGGTGGGAGAAGCCAGCGGGGCTTCCCGGGATTTTTTTTTTTTTGGGAGATGGGGGGGGTTAAACCCCCGGGGCCGAGCGGGGCTGGGGCAGGGGCAGCCCCCCAAGGGAAATGTGGGGGGAGAGGGGAGGGAAGGACAAGGGGAGGAGGAGGAGGATGAGGGGTTCTGGGATTGGGATGTGCTTGGGATGCTGCTCTGTGGGACCCCCGGGGTGGTGCTGGGGAAAGGAGGGTCCTGGGATGGTCCTGAAGGTGGGGGGCACCTCTGGTGGTCCCCAAGACCTGACGTGGTCCCCCATGAGCCAGGGGTGGCCCCCAAGAACCTGGGATGGCCCCTGCGTCCCATCGGATGCTTCCCAGCATTCCAGGAGAGTCCCCAGGTGCAAGGATGGTCCCCAAGAAGGTCCTGGAGACCTCAAGACACTTCTGGAGCCTCCAAGATTATCCCCAAGACAAGAAGAACCCCAGATGGTCCCCAGAAGTCAGGATGGTCCTCAAGACCCCAGGATGGTGTCCAAGAGCCTGGGATGGTCCCTGAGACCCCAGGATGGTTCCCGAAACTCCAAAACTGTCCCCAAGGTGGCCAGACAACCCCCAGAAACCAGGATGGTCCCTCCCCAAGATCCTTGGATGCTCTCCAAGCACAAAAGAACCTGGAATGATCCCCAAGAGCCAGGGATGGTCCCTGAGACCCCAGGATGGTCCCTGAGACCCCAGGATGGTTCCTGAGACTCTAAAATTGTCCCCAAGGTGGTCAGACAATCCCCAGAAACCAGGATGGTCCCTCCCCAAGATCTTTGGATGCTCTCCAAGCACAAAAGAACCTGGAATGATCCTCCAGAGCCTGGGCTGGTCCCTGAGACCCCAGGATGGCTCCTGAAACTCTAAAACTGTCCCCAAGGTGGAAAGCATCCCAGATGATCCCCAGAAACCAGGATGGTCCCTCCCTAAGATCCTTGGATGCTCTCCAAGCACCAAAGAACCTGGAATGATCCCCAAGAGCCTGGGATGGTCCCTGAGACCCCAGGATGGTCCCTGAGACCCCAGGATGGTTCCCAAAACTCCAAAATTGTCCCCAAGGTGGCCAGACAACCCCCAGAAACCAGGATGGTCCCTCCCCAAGATCCTTGGATGCTCTCCAAGCACCAAAGAACCTGGAATGATCCCCAAGACCCCAGGACGGCCCCAACCAAGGAGAGACCTTGGATGTTCCCCAAGCAAGGGGGCACCTGGGATGGTGCCCGTGCCAGGGGACGATCCCAAAGCTGGGACATCCTGGTGACCCCCGTGGTGCCAACCCCAGCCCGGGACGGTGCCCTCAGCTCCCGCCCCATTCCCTCTCCCGGCGCCGCCGACATTCCGGCGGAGAGGCCTCGTCCCGCTGAAACCGAGCGCAGCAAACGGCCCCGTTTAAAAATTTACGGGCCCTTCTTTTGTTCCCCTGCGCCGAATATCGGGTGAGGACGGGCCTGGGAAGGTGGAGGGGGGTCGGGCCCGGCGGCGCTGGGGCGGGGGCTGGGCCGGGGCCGGGTGTCTCTGGCGAGGGGGATGGAAGGATAATGCAATATTGATGTGCAGGGATGAGGGAGAGCAGCCCGGCTCCATTAGCCAGGGAACCCTTCCCCCGGCGCCTTCCGTGGCAAAATTCCATGAGATCCCGGCTTAAAAAAATGGGGTGGGAGCTCGGGGAGAGGGAGGTGGGAGCCTGGTTTGGCCTGGTGGGTGTCACCCCCAGCTGGGATGTGCAGGGATCCGTCCCGGTGGGTTGGGGGCCTTTTTTGGTCAGGAGATGTTGGGTGGGGAGAGGAAAATTAGGGGTGAAGGGAGGAATTGAGAGAAAAGAGCTGAAAATTGGGAAGGAGCAAAGCGGGGAAGGAGAAACCCCCGGCTCCAAAAGGCTCGGAATCACCGGTTGTGGGGAAAACTGGGGTGTTTGTCACCAAACGTGCCCTGAGCTGGGCGTGTGCCCTGCAGGAGCTCTCCTGGTCTCCTGGGATGTGATGGGGGTGGTGGGACCCAGTTGGGAAGGTCCATTCTGCCTCCAGCCCCACCATTCCAGCTGGGAACGCCGGTGCTCCGCAGGCCTTGGCTCGCACATCCGGAGCCGGCACATCCGGACCATCTGGGGTTCTTCTCGTCTTGGGGATAATCTTGGAGGCTCCAAAAGTGTCTTGAGGTCTCCAGGACCTTCTTGGGGACCATCCTTGCACCCCGGCTGCCTCCCTACTTGGGGACCCTCCTGGAATGCTGGGAAGCATCCGATGGGACGTAGGGGCCATCCCGGGTGCTTGGGGGCCACCCCTGCCTCATGGGGGACCACGTCAGGTCTTGGGGACCACCAGAGGTGCCCCCACACTTTAAGACCATCCCAGCACCCTCCTTTCTCCAGCATCACCCCGAGGGGTGGCACAGAGCAGCATCCCAATGGATGGAGGGAGAGGGAGCCAAACCCTTCCCCACAGCCACCCCTGCCCCTCCTGCCCTTCCCCAGGGGTGCCCAGGGCTCGGGGGGGCGGGGGGGGTCATGCATTAGTAATGGCCACCGATCCGCCGGCGCTGACGGCATTTCTTCCAGCCGGGAGGAACAATCCCGGCGTAACCGGAGCCGGCGCGGGGCAGGCGGAGAGGCTCGGGTGTCCCCCGGGGACAGCGGGGTCACCGCGAGTGGCCCCCGTCTCGTCTCGGTGCCCTCTGGGGGCTCGGGGTCCGAGGAGATGCTCTGGGTCTCGGCGGGGATGGGGAGAGGTTCCCCAGGTCTCCTGGCATCCGGCACAGGGACAAAGCCGGGAGGGCTGGGAATGCCCAGAGCCCTGAGCAGCTCCCAGCGCTGGGTTGTCACCTCTGTGGGGCCCTGGGGGTGACAACAACCAGGGACTGACAGGGGTGGCACCCAGAGACCCCTGGGGGTGGCACCAAGCAAAGCCTGATGGTGATGGCACCCAGATCTTCATGGGGGTGGCCCCCAGATCTTCATGGGGTGGCACCCAGATCTTCATGGGGGTGGCACCAACCAAAGCCTGATGGTGATGGCACCCAGATCTTCATGGGGGTGGCACCAACCAAAGCCTGATGGTGATGGCATCCAGAGACTCTTGGAGGTGGCACTCAGATCTTCATGGGGGTGGCACCCAGATCTTCATGGAGGTAGCACCCGGATCTTCATGGGGGTGGCACCCAGATCTTCATGGTGATGGCCCCCAGATCTTCATGAGGGTGGCACCAACCAAAGCCTGATGGCGATGGCATCCAGAGACTCCTGGAGGTGGCACCCAGATCTTCATGGGGTGGCACCCAGATTTTCATGGGGGTGGCACCAGCCAAAGCCTGATGGTGATGGCACCCAGAAACTCTTGGAGGTGGCACCCAGATCTTCATGGGGGTGGCACCCAGATCTTCATGGAGGTAGCACCCAGATCTTCATGGGGGTGGCACCAACCAAAGCCTGATGGCGATGGCATCCAGAGACTCCTGGAGGTGGCACCCAGATCTTCATGGGGGTAGCACCCAGATCTTCATGGGGGTGGCACCAACCAAAGCCTGATGGCGATGGCATCCAGAGACTCCTGGAGGTGGCACCCAGATCTTCATGGGGTGGCACCCAGATATTCATGGGGGTGGCACCAACCAAAGCCTGATGGCGATGGCACCCAGAGACTCCTGGAGGTGGCACCCAGATCTTCATGGAGGTGGCACCCAGCTCCCCACAGGGAT
Source organism: Phylloscopus whistleri (assembly GCA_017589585.1). Lineage (NCBI taxonomy): Eukaryota > Metazoa > Chordata > Aves > Passeriformes > Phylloscopidae > Phylloscopus > Phylloscopus whistleri. Next base: position 20,374 of record JADMLD010000299.1, on the reverse strand, counting down.
GGCACCAAGCAGCCAGATGGGAGCAGCAGCCAGAGCCCAGTGGAAATGGCACCCAAACCCCTTAGGGATGGCACCCAAAACACCACAGGGAGAGCACCCAGATCTCCAGAGTGTCCTCAGAATTCCATGGGGAGGTCACACTCAAAGCCCTGTGGACGCAGAGACCCACGGAGATGGCATCCAAAACTCCATGGGTTGGCACCCAGCACCTCCTGGGGCTGGCACCTAAAATCCCTTAGGGATGGCACCCAATGGGAGGGGCACCCAAAGCTGCATGGGAAGGGCACCCAGAGCCTGGGAATGGCACCAAAAGTCCTGTGGGAACGTCACCCAAAGCTCCTTGGGGACAACAGCCAAAGCCCTGAGGTGGTAAAAGCCAGAATCCGGTGGGAATGTCACCCAGAGCCCCCTGAGGTGTCACCCAGAGCCCCCTGAGGTGTCACCCACATCCCAGGGAGCCTCAGGCTCAGGGCTTTGCCCTTTGACACCGTCACAGACCGGGCAGGGTGACACCTCCGGGTGTCCCCAGGGCAGGGTGACATCTTCGGGTGCCCCCAGGGCAGGGTGGCACCTCCAGGTGCTCCAGCTCTGGATCCCCGTCCCCCCATGTCACCCTAACACTGACCCCCCAAACCACAGCCACGCCCCGAGCGGGTGGCACCCAGGGGACAGCGGGGACAGGGAGGGCGCCCAGAACCGCGCCTCGAACTGGGCAGACTGGGAGGCCACTGGTGGGGCACGGGGGCCACCTGCTGGGCGGAGGGGACAGTGCCACCCCCGCTGCCACCCCGGACAGAGGGGACACTGCGAGGGCAGCCTGGGACTGTCCCCCCTTTCCCGGCTCCCTCCGCAGCGCTGGTGGCCCCAAGGAGGTGGCCCGGGGACCGTGTCACCCCCCCGGGGGTGCTGAGGGTGCCGGGCTGGGCGCTGGCAGCAGGTGGCACTGGCAGGACACGTGTCACCCAAGCTGGTGACAAACAGAGCGAGGGAGGAGGAGGAGGAGGGTGGGGAGGAAGGTCAGGCTCGGCTCCGGCAGGTTTGGGGCGGCAGCTGCCAGGATGAGAGGGGACAAGCCACGCGCCAGCCGTTGTCACCTTCCCCGGCCCCCTCGGGGGTCCCTGAACTGCTCCCACCCCCGGGCACCATTCCCTGCTCAATCCTTACCCAACTCCGAGCCAAAATCCAGAGTGATTATCCAGAAAACAGCCACGCTGCCTAATTACCGTCCGTTAATTACACAGCCCCCGTGGAACCCCGGGCAGCCTCACCTGGGACAACTTTTCCAGCTGGAAGGAAACTTTGGGATCCACAAGTGAAGGAACAGGAGGAGCCCTCATTGCCAGCCCCAAAATCCTAAAAATCAGCTCGGGGATCGTGGCTGTGGCCATGGGGCATGGAAGGACATCACCCAAAGAGCTGGAAAAGGAATTGTTGAGGTCGGAAAAGACCTCCAAGATCATCAACCTTCCCACCAACCAGCTCCAGCTGGTCATTCCCAGATGGAAAACTGCCTGGAGATGGGTTTGGGAGCTGATCCCTGTGCTGGTCCTGGTGGGATGCAGAGCTGATGGATGCAGCACGGCCCAGGCTCTTCCCTGCAAGGCCAAAGAGCAGCCAGGTCTCGAGGTATTTACAGATTTTATTTTTTTAAAAAAAAGAAGAAGAAGTTTACAGTTCTGGAATTATACACAGCTGTTTTTGGAGAGGTTAGACCCACAGGAGAGGCAGCTCTCAAAGAGGAGAAACAGGAAAAATAACGAAGGAAGAAAGAGAAAAAAAATAACAAAAAGGGGGAAAATAACAGAAAGGGGAAAATAAGAAAAAGGAGAAAATAACAAAAAGGGAAAAATAGCAAAAAGGGCAAAACCACCCCGAGATCTCCTCAGGTCTGACCCGACAGGAACTGAGCACAGGTTGGGGAATCGTTGCTGTTGCAGCAGGATATGGAGGAGGGAGGGAAAAAATGGGGAAAAAGGGGAAAAATAGGGAAAAAAATAAATTTGTAAATAAAAAATTAAATCAAATGTATCCCCACGGAGGGAGGAGGGAAGGGGAGCCCCTGAGGGATGGGGTGGGGTTCGGGGCAGAGCTCTGCTCCCTGTGCCAGCGTCCTTTGGCATCTGCCAAAAACACCCCTGGATGAGGAAAACTCGGGGCAGAGGGAGGTGGGGATGTGTCCACTCAGCTTCTCCTTCCATGGAAAACCTCGAGGGGAAAAGGAGGGAGGGCAGGGGGAAGAAGGCAAAGGTTGTTCCCAAAGCAGCTCCGAGGGCTGTGGCAAAGTTTGGCAGTGGGGAGCTCATCCCGGGGTCTGGCATGGGAATTCCCAAGCACTGCTGAGTGAAAACCACCCTGAAGATGATCAAAAACACCCTGATGATCAAGAACACCTTGAAGATGCTCAAGAACACCCTGATGATCAAGGACACCCTAAAGATGATCAAGAACACCTTGAAGATGATCAAGAACACCCTGAAGATGCTCAAGAACACCCTGTAGATGATCAAGAACACCCTGAAGATGCTCAAGAACACCCTGATGATCGAGAACACCCTGAAGATGATCCAAACCACCCTGAAGATGCTCAAAAACATCCTGATGATCGAGAACATCCTGAAGATGATCAAAACCACCCTGAAGATGATCAAGAACACGCTGAAGATGCTCAAGAACACCCTGATGATCGAGAACACCCTGAAGATGATCAAAACAATCCTGAAGACGATCAAGAACACCTTGAAGATGCTCAAGAACATCCTGATGATTGAGAACACCCTGAAGATGATCAAGAACACCCTGAAGATGATCAAAACCACCCTGAAGATGATCAAGAACACCTTGAAGATGCTCAAGAACACCCTGATGATCAAAACCATCCTGAAGATGATCAAAACCACCCTGAAGATGATCAAAACCATCCTGAAGATGATCAAAACCACTCTGAAGATGATCAAAACCATCCTGAAGATGATCAAGAACACCCTGATGATCAAAACCACCCTGAAGATGATCAAAACCACCCTGAAGATGTTCACTAACACCCTGATGATCAAGAACACCCTGAAGATGATCAAGAACACCCTAAGGATGATCAAAACCACTGTGAAGATGATAAAAAAAGAAGCTGAAGATGATCAACAAAAGCTCTCTTGCTTCCAACACGGCTCCACCTTCTCATCCAGCTCAGGTTGGTGAAGTTTGACAGACATCATTTTGGGGAGGGGGAAGATTCTTTTGGGAGAAAAAAAGGGAGATTTGGGGTGCAAATAAGAGAGGTGGGAAATGTAGGAGGGGGAGAAACAGCAGGGTCTGAGGGGGTGGGACAGGAGGAGACCCCAACCCAGAATTCCAATGCAAAACTTCCCGGATTTTCAGCCACAATTCCCACATTTTGCTCCAGAAATTCCCAGAATTCCCAGCCAGAATTCCCAATTAGAAGTTCCCAGAATTCCCCATTTTCAGCTACAAATCCCAGGAATTCCCAGCCGGAAATGTCCAAAATTCCCAGATTTTTGTGGCTCTGCACAGCTTGGACAAGCTCCACGAATCCATCCCGTTGTGCTTTCCCAAATTTTTTTTTTTTTTGGTTTTGTTTTGGTTTTTTTTTGGGGAATCCCAGCTTAGTGTTTCCCCATCCAGCAGCTGGATGCCCTAAAAATCCACGTGAGGAGAAAATGATGGAGATAAAAAAAAAAAAACCCTGCAAGGGAAAGGGGCGAGGGAATTAGACCACTGTTTTTATACAATATTGAAAAAATACAAATTTTTATTGTGATTTTTTTTTTTTGGTTGCCTTTTTTTTTTTTTTTGTTCTGTTTTTTGGTGGATTTTTTTTCTTTTGTTTTTTGTTTTTGTTTTGTTTTTTTTTGAAGCTTTTTAAACTGAAATCACCACCCAGCACTTGACTCTACTCCTAAAGTAGCACCTACAAGTAAAGGTTTATAGCACAAGCAAAAACTGCCAGGGCAGCAGGAAAAGCGAGTTAAACGTGGCCCCTCCCTCCCCAAATTAATGAGCAAACGACGTGCTAAGATAAAGAGTTAATTACATCATTACATGTTAAATAATTAATATCACCCTCCAACAAGCCACAAATGCTAGAATAGAGAACTTCAGCACAGTAACTAGCCACAGCCCTACACCACTGCTGGAAAAAAAGGGTGGGGGAAAAAAAAGGAGAGGGAAAAAAAAAAAACCTTTGCTTGGTGCCCGGAATTAACAGAAAGGAAATTTATGGTAGGTTTTTTTTTTATTAAGGAAATTCATGCCAAAGCCAAGTGGGACTTGATGGAGTTTTTTTTGTTTTGTTTTGTTTTCTCCCCCCCACACCGCCCCCCCCCAAAAAAACCAGAAATAAAAGGAACTGATTGTGCTTCATGAATCAGAGAATGGGGTTGGGGATCTCCCAGCCCCACCTCGGTGGCGTCTCGAAAGGAAAAGGAAAGAAACCCCAATAACTCCGGGAAAAATGACAAATGTACCAGTCTGACATTCAAAACTCTGCTCCAGAGTCGCTCAGGGTGGGTTGATTTTTTCTTTTTCTTTTTTTTTCTTGCAGGTCGCATCACAAATGAAAAAGATCTTGTCCAAACCCCTCCAAAAAAAAAAAACCAAAAAAATCCCCGAAAGAAAACAGCAGGTAACATTCAGCTTTAAAAATCCATCTCCGTTTGAATCTCCGATGCACAATTATCCCAATTCAAGTATCCCGGCATCCCAAGGAGACATTTACTTAGCAGATTTCTAGGAATAACAGCAAAAAAAAATTAAAAATAAAAATAAAAAAAATATCTCTCAGCTTGCTGCAAGACACCAGGAGAAATCCAACATTCCAATTCCCAAACATCCTGGAAATAAAAAAAAAACAACCAACAAACCAAAAAAACCCAAACCAACCAACAACAAAAAAAAAAACCAAACCAAAGAGTGAATTCATTTGCTTCCTCAATTGGTGCTTTTTAGGCTTTTTGTTTTGTTTTGTTTTTATTATTATTCAGCTCAAATTTTGTGGGAGTTGTTTTTTTTTGTCTAGATCATACTCTTTGTTAACCCTTAAGGGATTTTTATCCTCTTGTACACACACAGGCAGATGGGAACCAAGCTGGTGCAGAAGGGGGAGGAAAGAAAGATATAAAAAAACCAAAAAAACTGAAACAAAACAAAAAAAAAGGAAATTTAAAAAAAAAAAGGAAAAAAAAGGAAAAAAAGAAAAAAAAAGGGAAAAAAAAGAAAAAAAAAGAAAAAAAAAAGAAAAAAAAGAAAGAAAAACCACAGAAAAAAGGGAAAATCAGAATTGGTGCCGACGGATTCGTGGACTTTGGCCAACGGGACAATTCCGTGGATCTGAAGCTCTGGCAAGGCCAATCCATCCGGTCAAGAGGAATTCCCAGGACACAACCAGTGTTTGTCACGTGTCTGAACCAGATTTCCAGCAAAAGAGTGGGAAAAAAACCCCAAGAAAATCATAATAATAATAATAATAATAATTAATAATAATAATAAAGCCAACTGGAAGCCATTCAAGGGCAGCAGGTTCCAAAGTGGGGCCAGAGGAAGAGTTTGGACTTCCACGTGCTCCGGGCTCGATCCCAGGTCCAAGAGCATCATCATTCCATGGGTGGTTCTTCCCTCCCAGCCAAGGGAAGGGCTCCTCATCCAGACCCAGCAAGGGAACAACATCCAAAGCTTTTTCCAGACCCAGCAAGGGAACAACATCCAAAGCTTTTCCCAGACCCAGCAACATCCAAAGCTTTTTTTTCCAAAGTCCCCCAAAAGGGAATCGACCAGTGGTTGTCAGGCCCTACAGTTCGGGAGGGCAGGGAGGAGGAGTCCACAGCAAGAAGGGACTGAAATTCCGAGTCCTTCTCCGGCTTCAAGGCTCTGAGGAGCTCCATGCCTTTGGATTGTGGGGGTTTGGGGTTTTTTTGAGTTAAATCCCTCTTTTTTTTAACAGGGAGGAGGAGTCCCCAGCAAGAAGGGACTGAAATTCCGAGTCCTTCTCCGGCTTCAAGGCTCTGAGGAGCTCCACGCATTTGGATTGTGGGGGTTTGGGGTTTTTTTTGAGTTAAATCCCTCTTTTATTTCTCTTTTAAAACACAGCCTGGAGGAGCCCCTTCCATCTCTCCACAGCTCTACCACCCCCAAGGTTTTGAAACTCAGGTGGAAACCTCGATCCGACAGCAAATCCCTCTTTTTCCTTCTTCTTCTTGTTGTTGTTTGGATTTATTTCTTTGTGTGTGTGTTTTGTTTTTTTTTTTTTTGCTAATTCCCTCCCTCCCAGGGCAGCTCTTTTGGTAGCACACCAAACAAGTTGACCTTGGCCAAATGGAAAAAAAAAAAATCATCTCAACATGCATGCATCCGGGGGCTGCATATTGCTACCAGAATGGAATGTTGGGAATGACGTCGGGAAATAACTGAGAAAAAAAAAAAAACAAAAAAAATCAAGATCTAAAGGGTGAGATATATATATATCTCTATATATATATCGATGCTATAATTCATAAAAACCTTGTTTAGTAATAAAAAAAATTGCTTTTTTTTTTGTTTGTTTGTTTAAATATGAATATTATAGTCTGCTTCTCGTGGTTAGGAAATTAAAGAGTCTCTCTCTGAAAAGCAGGGTTGGCCTCCTCTACTACAATTCCATATCCTGAGCCTCATCTTCAGAGAAGTCAGACATGGAGCTCTCAGACGAGCTGTCCCCGGTGCCTTCTTCCTGTTCTTTTAGTGCTTCTTCTGTTGCATATTTCTGGATGTATTCTGGAGAAAAAGAGAGAAAAAAATAAAAAAAAAAGGTGTTTAGGGATAGGGAAATCAAGCTGTGGGAGGTTGGGTGGCAGCACATTGGATAAATCAAATATATTATTTATTTATATATATATATAAATATTTTAAATTTAATATATTTGTATTAAATATATCTATTTATGATATATATTGATGATAAATCCTTGATCATCAAATATAAAAATGTAAACAATGGAAAAAATTGTAATGTTGTAAGGTGTAATTGTGCATAAAAAGAATAAAAATTGTCATTAAATAGTATAAATTACCACAGAAATTAATACTGAAAAGTCATATAAATATATATAAATTATATAAATATATACAAATCTATTAAAAATATATACATATATAAAATATATATAAGTATATATATAAACATATATAAACATATAAAAATCATATATAAATATATATAAATATATATAAATATATAAAATATATAAAAATATAAATATATAAATTATATATATAAATATATATAAAGATATAATATATAAAAATATATAAAAATATAAAAATATATACAATCCTATTAAAATATATAAAAATATATAAGAAATATAAAAATAAAGATATATAAAGATATAAAAATATATAAAATATATAAATATAAAAAATAGATACAAATATATTAAATATATATATAAATATATAATATACATATAAATATATAATATATATAAAATATATATATAAATTATAGATTATCCTATTGCCCAGAGAAGCTGTAGCTGCCTCATCCTTGGGAATGTTCCAGAACAGCTCGGACAGGGCTTGGAGCACCCTGGGATAGTGGAAGAGATTGGGGTTGGGATTGGATGGTCTTTAAAGTCCCTCCCAAAATTCTGTGACAAAACCATCCCAAGATTCTGTGCCACACCCTTGAGGTGGCTGCTGCCTTCCCAGAGCTTTCCAAGAATGAATTTCCCTCTGGAAAACTGGAAAAAACCCAAGGGATTTGTTACTCCTTGCACATCCCTGCAAAGGGAACCCGAGTGCTGCTGCTGCTGCAAGACTTTGGATGGCAAAACCCCTTTGGTGGGGACCTCAAAAATTCCCTCTGGGATTATTCCAAATCCACCTGAAGTGATTTTTGGGAGCTTCCAGGCACCAGGCAGAGGTTGGCAGGACAGGAGGTCACCAGCACTTCCTGCCTGGCTGCTTCCAGGGGACATTCCCACACGGAAAAACTGCTGCTGGAAAAGGTTTCTCCAGCCTAAGCTAAAAATTTGAAGCCCTTCAAGCTTCAAATGTCACTTTTTGTCCAGGAAAACTCCATGTTTCTGGGCTGGGAGGTTTTTCTGTTTTGTTTTGGGGTTTTTTTGTGGGTTTTTTTGTGTTTGTTTGTTTGTTTTTGTTGTTGTTGTTGTTTTGGGGGGTTTTTTTGTTTTTGTTTTGTGGTTTTTCTGGTTTTTTTTTGTTTGTTTGTTTGGGGTTTTTTTGTTTGTTTTTGGTTTGGTTTTGGTTTGGTTTTTTTGTGTTTTCTTTTGGGTTTTTTGGTTTTTTGTTTGTTTTGGGGGGGTTTTGTGTGGTTGTTTTGTTTTGTTTTTGGGTTTTTTTGGTTTTGGGTTTTTTTGGTTTGGGGTTTTGGGTTTTGGTTTTTGGTTTTTCTTTGGTTTTGGTTTTGGTTTGGTTTTGTTTTTTGGAAGGTTTAATCCAGAAAAAAGTGAAATTTCCACTGAGTTTCCATGCTGAATGTCTGATTGATTTGGATTTGCATTGGGATTTTCAGTCCATCAAGTTAAAAAAAAACCCCAAAATATCTCCAAACTGACAAAACATCTCCCACAGAAGGGTGCTCAGGAAGGGGAACCAATTCCTGCCAGGAAAACACCACAGAACCTGGAGCAACTGGAATGAGCTGTGGTGTTCCAAGGGGCTCTACTGGAATTTCAGACATCCAGAGATGTCCTGAGCTCCCTGAACTCAGCCTGGAGATCCTCCAGCTCCCCAAAGGAAAATTCCCCTAGGAAATCTCCCCCAGAGGAAGCAGAGAAGAAGAGAAATTCCAAATTCTGGCCCAACTACAAATTGGGAATCACAAATTCTCCGTGGCTGTGCCCCCCCTGCCCAAACCACCACGTCACACAAACCTTCCCTGAGCTCCCAGAGCCAAAAACAGCAGGAGCAGCAGCAAGAAATAAATCATGGATTGAGCTGCCAGGATCCTCTGCAGCAATTTTAATGTGTCCAAGGTTATTTTTGAAAAACCAGGGATGACAGAGTTTTTAGCTCCATCCCATCCTTGTCACGCAATCCTGGGGAGAGCCCAGTGACTCTGGGATTTGTGGGAATTTATTTAAGTGTTCCAAGCACTTCAAACTCCTTCCAGGTCACCTGGAGCTGGCTGGGAAGGGTGGGAATGAGGGAGCAGGTTATCCCTTTATCCCAAGGGATGTCCTCAGAGCTTCCTTTGGGTTTTTTTGGCTTTTTTCCAAGGATATTTTTGGGTTTTTAGGCTGTTTTTTTGTGAAAGCCCAGAGCTGGCGCTGGAGATTTTATCTGACAAACCTTTTTATTTTTGCCTGGGAGCTCCCTGGTATGGAAAAAGCAGGGAATGGTTGGGATACTGAGCAGGGCAGATCTGCAGGGGTGCTCCCACAATCCTGGCAGAGCAATCAGCCAAGGGAGGCTGAATAATTCACAATTTCAATCAAACTTTGAGAGTCCTGCCTTCAAAAATTGGGCAGAAAATTGACTCCAGGGTGATGTGGCAGAGCTGATCCCACATTTTGGGACAGCTGAGCTTTCCCAATTCCTGCTGCTCCCATTCCACACCTGCAGACTTTTCCCAGGGACAAAAAGTCTCCTGGTTATCCAGTAACAAAACTCAGGGCCCAAAAAAACTCTGCTCAAATGGAAATTTCCCACCAGGAGGAGATGAAATGTGGGTCTGGATCAGAGGAGAAATAAATTCCAGGAAAGGGGGCCCTGCTGATTTTAGGGAAGGCAAACCTACAGCACAATTCCTCATTTTTTAATCTCATTTCTTGTGTTTGCAAGACCAAGTCTGTTTGTGTCTCTCTCACCAGATTGCTTGGAGAGTCCTCCTATTTATCCAAAGTATTTATTCAAAGTATTTTATCCAAAGTATTTATCCAAAGTATTTTATCCAAAGTATTCATCCGAAGTATTTCATCCGAAGTATTTTATCCGAAGTATTTTATCCGAAGTATTTATCCAAAGTATTTATCCAAAGTATTTATCCAAAGTATTCATCCAAAGTATTTTATCCAAAGTATTTATCCAAAGTATTTTATCCAAAGTATTTTATCCAAAGTATTTATCCACAGTATTTTATCCAAAGTATTTATCCAAAGTATTCATGCAAAGTATTTTATCCAAAGTATTTCATCCAAAGTATTTTATCCAAAGTATTTATCCAAAGTATTTTATCCAAAGTATTTTATCCAAAGTATTTTGGATAAATTATTTTCTGGGAGCCTTCCCTGATCCCAAGGAGGTTCTGAGCCCATTTTTTGTCCTTCCAACCCTTCCAGGAGCAGCCCCAGCAGCTCTGCCAGTGCCCCCCACCCTCCCCAGGCACTGTGGATTCCCACTCCTGCTCACACCAACATCCTCCTGCCAGGGAAAACCCTCTCCTCCCTTTCTTTCTGAAGGCACTTTTTGATCTGCCAAAGCTCCTAAATTCCTTTTTTTTGTTTCAATTCCTCCAATTCTTTTCTTTCAGAAATTAAATTATTGATTTCTCTGCAGCTTTCTGGTGACAGCTTCCAGGCATGGATTTAGGAAGCTTTGGCTGGACTAGGAAGTAGCAAGGAGGGATTATTTGACATTTTCCACAAATTCCTGCTCTGCTCAAAAATCCCCTCATCACCAACTCCTTGATTGCTGCTCTCAGAACTTTCCAACGTTTTTTTTATCCATCAATTGTTCCACTGGGTGTTTGAGATTGGCATTTTTCCCTGTCTTTTTTTTCTTTTTTGGTCACACATCTTTAGCCTCCACACAGCAAAAAAAAATTCACCCAAGGAATAATTTCCTTTGGTCCTCTTGGTGGAAAAGTGGCAAAGCTGATCTCCCACCACAAATCCATGAGGAATTCAGGCATTCCAATGATTTTTTTCTTCCAAATCATTTCTCCCACCTCCCCAAAACCACACTGAATCCAAATTTCCTTGCCATCATTCCCTGTTTAAGCTCTGCTGATGATTTCCAACCCACCTCACCCCTTCTCCTTCCTTCACATCATCCCATTTGAAACTGGAAAGGGGGAAAAAAAACAGGCAGTGACACCCAGATCTGCAGCAGAGCCATCATTCCCTCAGGATGGAATCTCAATCATTGTGTTAATTGTATTAATTAGGCCTCACCTTTAATTTTCTGTTTGTACTCTTCTGGTCGGTGGAGGTACATGGCTGCAGCGTCACCATTTAGAGGATCTATAGGATTGGGATAAGCCAGCAGCTGGGGCAGGAAGGACTCAAAAATATTGGTGAGATCTGCAAGGCAAACACACAAAGTTGGTGGCCACGTCCCCAGAGGCAGAGCCATCCCAAAAAATCCATCCTGGAACAAACTCTGAGGGGAAAAGGGCTGAGAATCTGGGAATGGGGTGGAATCGAGGGAGTAAAAATCAAAAAATAAAGATAAAAGTTGATGGAAGAGCTGCTGGCTGCTCCTCACACTCCTCATCCCTGCACATAAATGCTGATATCCATGGGTTAAGCAAGGAAAGGGATGGAATTTTCCTGGTTTTTAATGCTGGCTTGAAAAATTAGGAAAAACTCCAAACAACCAGTGCTGTGCTTTGCCCTTCCCTGAATTCTTTATCTCTCTCAACCTTTGCTTAAATGGAAGGTGGAGCAAGGTTGGAGCTCAGTCCCTGAGGTCCTTCCAACCCCAACCATTCCATGGAAAGCACAAAGCTCTTCCAGATCTTCTCATTAATAGAAAACACCACTCCTCCAACCCCAAACATTTCAGGGAATGAAATGTTCAGAGCTCCCATTGACACCTTGGAGCCAGCAGGAATCTGTCACCCAATCATCCACAGTAGGAAACCCAGGAGTGACTGTGGGTACACAAACCCCTCCTCCCACATCCCTGAGAGGACAAACTCCCTGCTCCAGAGGCAGGGAATGGTCAGGAACCAGCCCTGTGAACTCCAAACAACCAGTGCTGTGCTTTGCCCTTCCATGAATTCTTTATCTCTTCCATCCTTTGCTTAAATGGAAGGTGGAGCAGGGTTGGAGCTCAGTCCCTGAGGTCCTTCCAACCCCAACCATTCCATGGAAAGCACAAAGCTCTTCCAGAGCTTCTCATTAATAGAAACCCCAACTCATCCAACCTCAAACAATTCAGGGAATGTGCAGAGATCCCACTGACACCTCAGAGCCAGCAGGAATCTGTCACCCAATCATCCACAGCAGGAAATCTTCTCCTCATGCCCAGGAGTGACTGTGGGTACACAAACCCCTCCTCCCACATCCCTGAGAGGACAAAATTCCTGCTCCAGAGGCAGGGAATGGTCAGGAACCAGCCCTGGGCACTCCAAACAACCAGTGCTGTGCTTTGCCCTTCCCTGAATTCTTTATCTCTCTCAACCTTTGTTTAAATGGAAGGTTCCCAGTCCATGGAGCAGGGTTGGAGCTCAACCCCTGAGGTCCTTCCAACCCCAACCATTCCATGGAAAGCACAAAGCTCTTCCAGAGCTCCTCTTCCATCACTCCTCCAATTCCAAACAATTCAGGGAATGTGCAGAGCTCCCACTGACAGCAGGAATCTGCCACCCAATCATCCACAGCAGGAAATCTTCTCCTCATGCCCAGGAGCGACTGTGGGTACACAAACCCCTCCTCCCACATCCCTGAGAGGACAAACTCCCTGCTCCAGAGGCAGGGAATGGTCAGGAACCAGCCCTGGGCACTCCAAACAACCAGTGCTGTGCTTTGCCCTTCCATGAATTCTTTATCTCTTCCAACCTTTGTTTAAATGGAAGGTTCCCAGTCCATGGAGCAGGGTTGGAGCTCAGTCCCTGAGGTCCTTCCAACCCCAACCATTCCATGAATCCACGGAAAGCACAAAGCTCTTCCAGAGCTCCTCTTCCACCACTTCTCCAACCCCAAACAATTCAGGGATTGTGCAGAGAACTCCAGTTGACACCTTGGAGCCAGCAGGAATCTGCCACCCAATCATCCACAGCAGGAAACCCAGGAATGCTCAGGAGTGACTGTGGGTACACAAACCCCTCCTCTCACATCCCTGAGAGGACAAACTCCCTGCTCCAGAGGCAGGGAATTATCAGGAACCAGCCCTGTGCCATCCTTCCTCCTTGGGAATGTTCCTCGTGTGGGGGATTCCCCGTGGGAATGTTCTAGAAATCTTGTATCCCTCTGTCTATCCAGGGAAATCCTGCCTGTGGATCAGCAGGCCAAGTGCAGCTCCATAGAAATTCCTTTTTTTTCAAATCTTTCTTTTTTTTCCTGATCCAGGGATGAGCACAATTCTCTCCTCCTTTATTTGCACTCTGCTCCTGCATGGATCAGGATCAGGGAATCCCAGCCCTGCCCAGGATCCACCAGAGGAGCAGCGTGGCCACCTCAGCCTTTCCCTGGAAAAAAAAAAAAGCTGAATCCCATTCCTGAGCCATCACCGAGCTGCTGCAGATCCCAGAGCCCTCAAATTCCCCAAAAAAATCACAAAAAAAAAAAAAAAAAAAGAAAAAAAGGAGATCTCCAGATCTGTGCAAAGAGCTCTCCCAGCTCTGGGATGCAGGCACAGAATTCCAGGCTCTGTGTGGTGCCCAGCTGGGGATGCTCCTGGGATGGAGCACAACAGCAGCTGGAAAAATGATCTTAATCCAAAAAAAAGAGATCCCAGAAAAGAGCAGGAATGCTCTGTAGGGGTGCCTTTGGAAGCTGGAATTCCCAGGGATTGGATTTGGGTAATTAAAATCAGCAAAAAGTTGATTTTTAATTTGTGAAATTTGGGTCTCTCCACTTGGCTCAAGAGGCTCTTTGTGGTCACCTGAGGATGAGGGAGCAGAGCCCTGGAATTCCCTCCTGGAATCACAGGACAATCCCAGGATAATGATTTTTCTTTTTCTTGAATTTGATAATGATTTTTCTTCATTTATTTTTTTCTTTTTCAGGAATTCCAACCCCAGCACTGAGGAGCTGCTGCTTCCCTCAGGATTGAGCAGGGATTGAACCACGAGCTCCTTGGGGGATTTTTTTGGGTGGATATTCCAACTTCCTCCCATCTGCTGGAATTATCTGACCCAGATCCCAAACACTCCAAAAAGCAAAGGAATTATTTTCCCTTTTTTTTTTTTCCATTTCCTTGTGCCCATCCCAGCGTCCCCCTGCAGCTCCAGGGCAGGACCTGGAATGCTGGAGCACAGAGCCACTGGAATTATTTCCTTTTTTTATGGGAGAAAAGCTGATTTCCCACAACCTGCAAAAAAACCTGATTTTTCTTGAGATCTTGGCTCAGGGAGGAGTTTCAAAATCAGTAAAAAAAACCCCAAAATCAAAGAAAAAAAAAAAAAAGGGGCCTGAAATCATCTGTCACCCCAGTACAGAGGAAAATTCCCAACTCACCTCCTAACCTGCAAGAAAAAAATAAAATCTGATTTTTCTTGAGATCTTGGCTCAGGGAGGAGTTTCAAATTGAGTAAAAACCACCAAAATCAAAGAAAAAAATTAAAAAAAGTGGCCTGAAATCATCAGTCACAGAGGAAAATTCAAAACTCACCATAGAGAGCTGTCCAGGTTTGATTGATTACATCTAGACATACAGTTCCTGACCTGGAACACATGGAAAAAATGGAATTAACTCTGGAAAACACTCTGGGAATTGATAAAAATAAATAAATAAAAATCCTCCACAACCCCTTCCTTAGGGTTTGGGATAAATCCTGATTTATTCCTGTTTGTGGATAAATAGGAATAAATTAAATCAATTTGCCCAAGTCCAGGTTTGATTGATTACATCTAGACATACAGTTCCTGACCTGGAACAGATGGAAAAAATGGAATTAACTCTGGAAAACACTCTGGGAATTTAAAAAAAAATAAAAATTTTATTAAAATAAAATAAAATAAAAAAAAAAAAAAAATCCCAACCCCTTCCCTAAGGTTTGGGATAAACCCTGATTTATTCCTATTTGTGGATAAATAAATTGGAATAAATTTCAATTTGCCCAAGAGAAAATCAAATGGAATTTCAGTGCCAGGGAAGCACAGGCAGCTCCACAGAACCCCAAAAAAATGATGGGGAAATATCTGAGGTTTTGGAGGATTTGACACAAAGGAGAGGTTTTACTCACGCTTCGTCGATGTTGGGGTGGAAGATTTTATTCATGAATCCTGCAAGGAGACACAGAGGGAAATTAGCAGGAAAAAAAAAACCCAAATAAATGTTTTGGGGGGTTTTGTTTTGGATTTTTTTTTGTTTTGTTTTGGGTTTTTGTTTTTATTTTTTGTGGGTTTTTGTGGGGGTTTGGTTTGGTTTGGGTTTTTTGTGGGGTTTTTTGTGTGTTTTTTTTTTCTTTTTTTGTTTTGTTTTGGTTTTTTTGGGTTTGTTTGTTTTGGTTTTGTTGTTTTTAGTTTTGTTCTGGTTTTGGGGTTTTTCTGTTTTGTTGGTTTTTTGTGTGTTTTTTTGTTTTGTTTTGTTTTGGGTTTTTGGGTTTTGTTTGTTTTGGTTTTGGGTTTTTTAGGTTTTTTTTAGTTTTTTTAGGGTTTTTTAGGTTTTTTTTTAGTTTCTGGTTTGGTTTGGTTTGGTTTTTTGGGTTTTTTTTGGTTTGGTTTTTTTTCTTTTTGTTTGTTTTGTTTCGGTTTGGGTTTTTTGGGTTTTGTTTTGGTTTTGGTGGGTTTTGTTTTGGTTTTTTGGGGTTTTTTTTGGTTTTTTTTGTTTTGTTTTGTTTTTTGGGGTTTTTCTGTTTTGGTTTGGTTTGGGTTTTTTGGTTTTTTTGTTTGTTTGTTTGTTTTGGTTTTTGTTTAATTTTGTTTTGGTTTTGGGGTTTTTTTGTTTTGTTTTGTTTTGTTTCAGTTGGTTGGTTGGTTTTTTTTTCACATGAGAAGCCTGGAATTTATGGACCAAGCACTCCAAGCTACACGAACAGCTTTGTCATCTTTAAAAGAGGCAGGCAGCACTCCCACCTCAAAATCCAGGCAAACTCTGCAGTGCAACCACAAAACTTCTGTTGGATCCTGAAAATTCTTTTCCATGAGCTCAGTGGAGCTCCCTCAAGTGGAGGAATAAACACTGAACACAAATTTATGCTCCACATTTGAATTTTTTTATATATTTTTCCCAACAGAGAAAACTTTATATTTTAAATAAAAAAAAAATTTATATTTTTTATATTTTTCTATCAGCTCGACATCACAACATTAATCTAAAATTGCGCTTTACCAGGCAGGTAATAATTCAAATTTTCCATCAATACAGCAATTAATTCTCCTGTCACCAGCTCAGGTGAGGTTTAGGAGAGGAGGGAGCTCGATGTGGTTTTGTCCACATTTCAGATTTCTGGATTTGAGAGGGATTTTTTTTTTTATTTTCATTAAATTATGAAATAAACCCCAGTGGTTTCAAGCCTTACAGTGTCCCAGCAGAAGGTGCCCCATGCTTTCATCAAAAGATAAATTTTGTTTTCAAGCT
Source organism: Phylloscopus whistleri (assembly GCA_017589585.1). Taxonomy (NCBI): domain Eukaryota; kingdom Metazoa; phylum Chordata; class Aves; order Passeriformes; family Phylloscopidae; genus Phylloscopus; species Phylloscopus whistleri. Next base: position 3,952 of record JADMLD010000299.1, on the reverse strand, counting down.
CAAGACAGCTGGAAGCTCCAAAAACTCTTTTTTTTATCCCATAAATAATGATAAAATAAATCACATTAATGGAATTATGCACCATCCACACTCAGCCTGTGTGGGAGCAAAGCACATCCACCCCCAAAAAACATTTCCAGTGGTGCAGAATCCAGGATCCCAAACTCTTCACCAGGAGGAACCCAAATATCTGGATTTGGGCACAAAATAAACAGGGAACAGGGATGGAATGAATTCCTGAATTTTTGGCTTGGATAAATCCTTTGGGCTCTTGGTGTTTAAACCTTTCTGAATTGAGAATTTGAAATAAATTCTCCTTTTCCCCTGTTGTGCCACCATCCATTCTGCAGGAATCCTTCTAAACCAACAGCAATTATTGTTTCTGACAAGGAGAAAAGCAGGGAGGAAATTCAGGTCTGGGATGTTGATTCAATCCATGGAAAAAAACTCCTTCCAGGACTCAAAAAAACATGGAAGATTTCTTTCCAAAAGCCTAAAAAAATTCCATATTTACCAATTTAAAAGCTCCCAACCTCCCCCACCTTCACCCAACTGCTTCAGGTGAGGCTCTGGAGTGTCAGCCCTGCCCAAAGAAGGAGCAATCCCAGTCTGGAGTGACAGATCTGGGATGGAAATCCCTTCCTTGCCAGGAATTCTGGCACAAACAGAATTCCAGGTTTGTTTGATTTTGCACAAATCCCACCCAAGGCTGAGACAATGGAACGACCTCCAGGAGGAGAAGGGAGAGCTCCACAAACATCTCCAGTGAATTTCAGGAGCAGCTCAGAAGGATTCAGCTGGAAAAGCTGAAGCAGATTTAAGAAAGGGAAGCTGCAGCTCCATCAAATATTTACGTTCTGCAGCTCCCACCAGTTTAAATCAGGTCACGGATCCATTTTGGCAGAGCTGAGCTGCAGCCAGATCCTAAATCCTGATCCTAAAACCTGCCTGGATCCTTGGGGGAAAAACCAAATCCATTCCCTCACATCATCCTTGGGTTTAAGCTTCCCAAATGGAGGAGTTGTTCTCCAGGGATGAACAGGGAACATCCTCTCCCTGCATTTGTTTCTGAGGATTCCTTCCTCATGAGGCTCATTCCCACTGCCCAGGCCAAGAGCAGCTCCAGAGAAATCCTTCTTTTTAAAATTATTATATTATATTATATTATATTATATTATATTATATTATATTATATTATAAATATAATATTATATACTTATGTCTTATAAATTGTGTTATATTTTATTATATACTTATATCTTATATATAATATTATATATAACATAATATATATACTTATATCTTACTTATGTTATGTTATGTTATTATATCATATCATATCATATATATAATATAATATAATATACTTATATCTTATAAATTGTATTATATTTTATTATATACTTATATCTTATATATAATATTATATATAACATAATATATATACTTATATCTTACTTATGTTATGTTATGTTATGTTCAATATAATGTAACATAACATAACATAAGCCAATAATTGGCTGAAGCACCAGCAGCAGCAGCTTCAAAATTTGGTTTTGTTCCAGTTCAACACTTGAAAATTGGGATATTTTGGGAATTTATTTCTCCTGAGGGGAGCACTCAAGGCCAGAGCCAAGCTGGAGCCCTGCACCAGGCTCTGTTTAACTCCCTGCTTTTCCTGGGATGTGCATTTCCCTTTTGGGACATTTCCCTTGCCATGGATATTTGAGGAAGGATGGGAGAAGGGAGCCAAGATTTGGCAGGAAAAGATCCCAAAAAAAGCTTCTCCTGGAGACAAAGAAATCTCTGCTCCTTTAGGGATTCCCAAAACATCCCCACATTCCCAAGGACAGCTCTGGAACCTTTTCTGGTCAGGTTGGTACTTTGGGAAAGAAAACCAAGATTCCCTGGATCTCATCCTTGGAGCCAAGCTGGGATAAAAAGCAACTGGAGCAGGTTAGGAGGGAACTCTGAGACATCATTTTTTCTGGAGCAGGCCCAAAAAATTTTGGAAATGCTCCAAAAAAAATTCCATGTTAAAAAAAAAAAAAAACAAACAAAAAACCCCCAAAAAAACCATCCAAAACAAAACAAACAAAACCACAACCAAAAAAACCCACACAAACAAACTAAACAAACAAACCCCCCAAAAAAAACCAAAAAAAACCCCAAACAAACAAACAAAACAAAAAAAACAACAAAAAAACCCAAACAAACAAAAAAAAAGCCAAAAATCCTCCAAAAAAAGTTGTATTTTTTAAAAAAAAAAATGCCAGGATCTAAGATTTTTTTAGGATGGAAGGAATATTTCAGCCTCCAATCCTGGAATAACAAGGGAAGCTGCAGGGATGGTGGTTTGGTTTTAAGCTTTGGGATAAAGGTTTACTTAATTTATTATTAAATTATTATTAATTTATTATTAATTTATTATTATTTTTAATTATTATTATTATTATTTCCTTGAATTTATTCAAGGAAAAGCTGCTGGATTCCATATTTGCTCCAAGGAGGGGCTCACGTGGACAAACAGCACAAAGTCCAGGACCTCCTGTCCATTTCTGAGCTCCATAAATCCCTGAAATCTTTCATTTCCACCTCTAAAAATCAGAGATTTCCAGATGAAATTCCTTCCCTACCAATTCCTTTGGTATCCAGAGATGAGGAATGGCAGAATTTTCCATAATTTCCAGTGCTCCCAGTTCAGTTTGGATCAAGGCTTTTATCAGGAATGTCCAAACCAGAGATAATCAGGATGGCCCAGGAGGTTTCACCCAGGCCTGGCTGTTTCAGATAAGCTGGGCTGAGGCAGCAAAAATGGGAAATAAAGGGAAAAAAAAACCCCAAAAAAACCCTCCCTGCAGTTTTTTTTTGGGAGATTTCCTGAGTTTCAGCATTTTTCTTGGAGCTTCCCAGCTTTTCCAGAGCTCTGCTTGGCTGAGCCACCTCAGATTTTATCCATCTCAAGCAAGAGGCAGATCTTTTAGGGAGAAAAATGGGGGTTTTCAGCAAGAGCTTGAGGAGAAAAAAGGGATTTTTCAGCAAGAGGGAGATTTTGGGAAGGAAAAAAGGTTTTTTTTCAGCAAGAGGAAAATTTTGGGAAGGAAAAAAGGAGGTTTCAGCAAGATCTTGAGGAGAAAAAAGGGATTTTTCAGCAAGAGAATGGTTTTTGGGAAGAAAAAAAGGAGGTTGCAGCAAAATCTTGAGGAGAAAAAAGGGGGTTTTCAGAAAGAGGAAGATTTTGGGAAAGAAAAAGGGATTTTCCAGCAAGAGGTATTTTTTGGGGAAGAAGAAAAGGAGGTTTCAGCAAGATCTTGAGGAGAAAAAAGGGATTTTTCAGCAAGAAGCAGTTTTTTGGGAAGGAAAAATGGGTTTTTTTCAGCAAGAGGCATTTTTTTAGGAAGAAAAAAAGGATTTTTCAGCCACATGAACAGAGACTTGTTGGGTGAGGGAAGCTCCTCATGAGGTCTGGGATAAACCAGGGGCAACAGAAGGGATTTAAACCAGAGAGGGATGGAAAACTGAGAGAAAAGCAGCAAAATCAACATTAAAAGGGCCAAAAGAATTCAGTGATTTGAGCAGAAAGCAGCTCCCTGCACATCATCCTGCCCCTGGACCCCTGAAATCCAGGCTGGATTGGGGTTGGAGCACCCTGGGACAGTGGAAAGAAGAAAAAAAAGCTCCTCAGAGCTGCAGATTTCTGTGTTCTGACTCAGATATTTGCACATTTCTGGGGGTTCACAGAAGGTTTCAACCAAAAAAAAAAAAAGGTCAAGGATGGTGTATGAACAGCACCACCCTCTCCCAAAAGGCAAAATTCCCTCTGGGAACAGATGATTTCTCATCCCACAGAGCTCCCAGATAAAATCTGAGCCTAAGGGGGGATTTGAGGGAAGCAGCCAAGGTTTGTCAGCTCCAGAGGAGTTCAAGTTGGGCACCTGAATTCATCCAAGGT